>JAJOZX010003992.1:155000-177500 GCA_023014485.1 Bathynomus jamesi
TATTTACATTTTCATATATTCTACGTACGTTCTACTAACATTGCTTATGCATTAATATTAATATTTTTCACTATTATAATTTGGGTTCTTATTTTTTTGTATTTTAAAGCCCATTTTTGCTTCTCACTATTTCTCACTATAATGTAATATTTTAAACATTTTAAATGTTGTATATCTTTTTTATTTACTAACCGCGTCATTCAATGATAAATAAACAAACGCCACAAAATGAAAATATTAAATTAAAAGTTTGAATTGAACAAAAATTTCTGCAAAGCTTAATTAAGTAGCGACCTCATATTAAAGTTGAGGTTAAATTCATATCCAAACTGAATGTTGAGGAACTTGTCATAAACAAATTCAAGCATTGCCTCAGGATAAACTAAAGGAAACATCTCTACTGATTTGTAATTACTGTGTCAAGAAGTCTTTCTAACTTTTGGTTGCCAAACCAACAAGATTTAAAATATCTACGGTGGAAATGAACTATTGTGTGTGTGTGTGTGTGTGTGTGTGTGTATATATATATATATATATATATCTATATGTGTGTGTGGGTGTGGGTGTGTGGGTGGGTGTGCTTGTGAGTGTGTGTGTGTGTTGTGTGTGTGTGTGTGTGTGTGTGTGTGTGATTTTTACTTGCTGTAAATTAGTTCTGAAACAAAATTTATGTACTCTATTTATGAGTAAATTATATTTTCTTTCATAATTTTTTCCATACAACATTTTTTTGAATAAGTGTACATACGTATTGATGTTCCTCGCACGCCTATTTTCGCTACTCTTCATCCTTCTTTTAGTTTTCTTCTTCTCATTTTCTCCTTTTCAAATTCTCTTTCTTTATAATCTTGTTCTTGTATTAAATTTTATACGACTTATTCAGAAGACGAAGTCACTTCCTTCGACGCCATCTTGTTTCCTATTTGAAAATCTTTATTATAATTCAAAGAACGTCAAATGCAAATTGAGATACGAAGATGAGCTGCGGAGAATTTCTGTTCCCGCTTCCATCTACTTTCATCTAGGATTTATTATCAGAGCTCCTTAATTAGTTGAAAGGACGACGTAATTAGTCTTCTTTTCTTTCACTACTTGCTCTTTATTCCTAAATCTGAGAGTCTGCACCTTCATTTTGCTTATTTCCTTCCTTCCACGCGAAAGTTATCACGTAGCGCTCCCAAAGAGTAAACGAAGAAGGAAAATCGGGAAAATTTGCGAAACTCGGAAATTGTTCGTTTCTCCGAGCCTCATTTAAGAGAGAATCTGTCAATAGCGTTTATAGCCACGGAACGCTGCGTTTCTCTGGAGGCCCTACAAAGGGGCTTCAAGGAGAAATTTCTGTTTCATTGGAGCAAACTGCAATGATGTTTCCAGATAGAAGCAAAATTACATTTTGATCATCTAATTAGAAAATTACTGAAGATATTATCTTCCTGTAAAACTATATGACATTCGAGGACGAGGTTCCTGTCATCTTCAGGTATATGACAGATAAATTATATAAACTGCTATAAGGAAATATGTACGAGTCAAATTAGTACAAATCTGTACATGAATATGTACAAATCAACACATATCGTATACGCGCGCAACATGTACTTCATAAACTATAATAGTATGTACAATTTTGGAAAAAAGTTCGACTAGAAACATAAAATTTCTATATAAAAAGCATAACAAACTACTAATATTGTTTTAATTTGGATATTTTATTCTCTTATGATAATAAAATTTAAAAATCAAAAACCAGTCATCACTGATTAGTAAATTTTTATGCTTTTTAAAAAAATTTTATAGTCGAACTTTTTACCAAAACTGTACATTTCAAAAATAAATGGATATTAAGACCGTAAATTCATACAGTAAATTCATACAGTAATCTGAACATTCTTATAAATCATGTTTAATTTAATACAATTTTGGTCGAGTAATTAATAAAGAATTTCCAAATTTTCTTGCGACAAGAGACGACTGTTCCTTGGTGCTTTGTTATGTCGTCAAAGAAGTGTCATTTGAATAAAATATATATACGAACATGTGAACAAACTCTTTGGGAAGATCCCCTTATGCTTTATGTCCGTTTTCTCATTGTATCAGTTGCTCGGAGACACTAGCACCGGACCTTATATATATATATATATATATGGTAGACCAAAAGTCGCTTTACCGAAGTGAATTTCGTTATAATACGAAGGTAAAGCGACTTATGGTCCACCCTGTATATATATATATACACACACACAGTATATATGTATATATATATATATATATATATATATATTATATATATATATATATATATATATATATATATGTGTGTGTGTGTGTGTGAAAAAACTCTTCATAAAACTTTTTCCAAAATGAGGAAGTAATACTACGATCGTGTTTAGTTATCGACCCTAAGCGACTCTACCTTTATGGAACAAGACTTAAATAACATTACTGGATAAGAGCTAAAATAAAGGTATAAAATCTTTACGCATACCCGGTTGTAGAATCCAATTACTAATTAATAAAAATATGTTAAAAAATGCATGCACGCATTTATAGTTTATTTATATTGAGAAAATTAAAAATATTTAACTTATAATGAAAAACTTTAAATATGATAACTTTATTTGTCTTAAAAAAACAGTTTAAAAGTCAAAGTTATTTATAGAATGTCATTTCTAAACAATCTCATAATTTTTTAATTTTTTTATAAATCTGGAATTTTAATAGATATTGTATCATGAAATTTTAATTGATATCGTATCTTGGAATTTTAATAGATATCGTATAATAGACTTGTAATAGATATCGTATAATGGAATTTTAACAGATATCGTATAATGGAATTTTAATAAATATCGTATAATGGAATTTTAATAGATATTCCATCATGGAATTTTAATTGATATCGTATCATGGAATTTTAATAGATATCGTATAATGGAATTTTAATAGATATCCCATCATGAAATTTTAATTGATATCCATCATGGAATTTTAATAGATATCCTATCATGGCATATATTAGATCTCCAACAATTTTCAGCAAAGTCCTTCCTTTAATTTGCAAACAAAGGGCTGCAAATTATGATGGTAGGAATCTGGTGCTCCAACTTCGTGTTTCAGAAAGAGGAAAGACTCACAAGACATTATTCCAGCCGTCACGTCCTAGATGCTTCGAGAAATCACGCAGTCAAGGTAAATGCATCTAAATTGTAGCGGGAACGATGCAAGATAACAGGAGAAATGTCACTTAGAATGGTAGCCGAATTGCTCCTTCTTAATGCTCTTTCTATCTTCGTATTGTGCCATGCAAGTTGGCAAGTACAGAAAAGACAAGCGAAGCAAGATGAGGTGAGACTATAGAGTGAATTAAGGCGCAGGAGATGAAGAACGGTCAGTTAGAGCGAGTTGAGTCTCCAATTATTCCAGGCGTTTTCAGACAAGGCAAGATGGGATATCGTTTTAAGCCACTTTTAATGACGAAGCTGAGATTGTACGTCCGGTCTTGAGTCTAGAAGGCGGATGAAATAAATTGAGTCTGAAGAGGAAATACGAGATTGGAAACCAAATTAAAAAAGTTGTTACACTGCGTATATACATTTCGTTCAGTGCTCGTATATTTAATTTTATGTGAATACCACTACTTATACAGCACACACACATACATACTCACACGCAAACGCACGCGCGCACACGCACGCACACACGTTGTATACAAAGATCCCCCATCGCTCCGAACTCACTGAAGCTACAATTTTAACTATTATAAAAGTACAAAACAAAACCAGTTCTCTTATACTTACTTAGATGCTTTTATACTTATATACTTACACACCACGCACGCACACACACACACACACACACGCACACACACACACAACGTTGTATGCATATATCCTCCGCCGTAAGGAACTCACTGAAGCTATAACCTTAACTGTTATACAGGGTGTTCTTAAAGTCACGCAAGTGAATATGCATGTACACTTCACCATATTTACTTGCGTAACTTTATGAACTCCCTGTACAAGTACTAAATTTTCAATATGTATTGTTTATTTGAAATTTCGTAACCTTTTCAATTTCTTTCTTCAGTAATTATCGAAGTCGCATAAAGGCATCAGAAGACCTTTACCTCAACTCTCTTGTCAACATTCGTAGCTCAGTGGATAACACCGTTTTCCTATAAGCGAAGTAAAGGCACAGAGGTGGAGGGTTCGGCTTCCGATGGTGCTGGTAATAATTAATCCAGGAGTTATCGCAGTGGGCCGCATTAGTTGGCCTGAGCTCTGTGCCAGTTTCTGGCCCTCTTCTTTTATTATTATTTACCTCAACTCTCGCTATAGAGTACGATTTAATGGACTTAAAATCTTTCTTTTCGATAACATTCCCACGTCGAAACAAAAAATGAAAATGGCTAAAATTACATAATCCAAAATAATAAAAAAAAATTACTTTATCAGTGTAATTTCATGCGGGTATAATTTTATTCACATAATATAAGTATAAAAGAAATATATAACTAAATGTACAGTATATATATAATATATATATATATATATATATATATATATATATATATATATATATTATATATATTTATGTCTCATAAAATATTTTTGTGGGAATAATATATTATTAAAGCGAGGAATAAAATATTAATCGTTGCGTATATATATATATATATTACAGTAAGATTGTGAAACTTTCACTCATGGACTTCATGTTATGCTATGACATTATGTTATGCTATGTTAGTAAATTCCTGAAGTCCCTGAGTGAAACAGTAATTACGCAAAATTACTGAAAATTTCAGAGATTTCATGAAATCACTAGTTTCACAATCTTACTGTAACATACCGTATATACTTCAGCTTTGGGTTATGACAATTACAGTTGGTTAAAGAAATCCAAACACGGTGTAACTGAACTTTGGTAACCAACTGTCTCATTATGAAAATGTACTTTCTTTATATATTTAAGCTACTAAAGATAATGACGTAATCTTTAAATCCTACAAGCTACATTTTGCTAACTGGACTCCTACGTGATGGTATATATATATATATATATATATATATATATATATATATATATATATATATATTACGGACCTCCCTTATTGCTTTTTGAGAAAAGGAGGCTCCGTCTTCGATTTGAGAATTTCTGGAGGAATCATTGGCGCTTGCAGAGCCCTTAAAGGCAGCCAATCGGGTCCGTCATTATCAGGAGCAAATCCTCTGTGTATTGAGTTATTTGTCTTAGTAATGTACACAGCTGTGGCCGCTCCCATTCTCCTTGACGCTATTCGTCTCTTCCTTCGTCTTCGCCTTCTGCGAAGGTCTTGGAACGAGCGTGGAAGAGAAATTAGACATTTCATGCCTTACACGCATTTCATTTGTAACTGGTTCACGACGTCTATTTGGATTTAAAATTGTATATAAACTGCGGAAGTTTCCAAGATATAGAAAGATAGATGCAAAAAGGACGAGATACGCCCTTTGATAAATAATTCGTATATATTAAGCTTAGTTAAAATCCATATTAAGATTCATATTGAGAAAATATCAAGTAGACGAAATGAATGGCTCTTTACAAAATTAACTTACATATGTAAATGAACTGCCTTTATATACAGTGTATATATATATATGTGTGTGTGTGTGTGTGTGCGTGTATGAATGTATAAGTTATAACCCGCACAGCATTAATAATAATCAAAATACATATCTTCAAACTTTCTTCTGATCCGCGGCCACAATTACCAAAACCTTCTCAAACTATCAAGTAATTGAGTATAACTATAGAGAACAGGTAATTCGAGCGGAAGGATGTATTTATAGAAAGTTGGTCATACATTCATAAGGAGGAATCGAGAGAAACAAAGAAGTATGGCAGGAAACTTCGTTCGAGTTGCATCATCGAAGAAGTCTCCGCAGAAATGATTAATATTCCTGATTGATGAAGTTGCATCTATCTAAACTTCATCCGCGAGTGACCGTCCAGAATAAATGGTAGGAGAGTTACGTCGACGATCGTTCCACCAAAGAGGCAACAACAACAGAGAAGTTATTTCTTGGCAGAGAGGCAGAGAAACGTCCGTCGGTAGAGTACATTTTTACAAGTAAAAGGGAGACTATTGTACATGCAGGAGTGTATGTCATGCTGCGCATGCGCATCCAGTATATATATATATATATATATATATATATATATACACACACTTACACGAGAGTTGTTCATATGTAACCTGAATTTTTCTAAAAATTCTTTTATGTACAAACATTACTACAACCGCCTTTAAATCTTTACTCTACTGACCCAACTCTCTTATCGGTGGAGGCTACGTCGTAGCCAATGTCGTAACACCGCTTCCCGTTGATCAGCGAAGTTAAGCGACATTGGTCGGATAGTAGTTGGATGGGAGACCGTCCGCTGCGTCCAGACTATGTAGCGACCCGTGGTTCGGATCTCACGTAAAGCTTTAGTAGGTCCCCTCCGTCATATGACCTTAGATGTTGCGAAGGAGGTTAAACAAAACCAATCATTATTATTACTCTTATCGGTGTGGCAGGGCTGCTGTGATTCTAGCTGCATACTTACTTCGAGTAAGTATTCATAGTGAGAAAATATCAAGTAGACGAAATGAATGGCTCTTTACAAAATTAACTGCACACTTACTTCGAGTAAGTATGCAGTCACTTCGCGACATGGGCCTTTAAATCTTCCTCACTTTGTACCCATAAGATGCTCCTTAAGTAGTTCAAACAGAGTAAAAATATCAAGAACAGAGGTCAAGACTGTAAGAATTAAGGAACAGTTTATTATCTGCCATCACACTTCGGCAAGGGTTGTAGTGGTCAAAATCGCAACGTAAGAGTACTTCATGTTATGAAATGATTACACACTCACCCAAAGGAATTTCATACAGCTGGAATCACAGCCCTGTCCCATCGATAACAAATGTGGGTCAGGATAGCGGATGTAGGGTAACGATTTCAAGGAGGTTGTAGGCAATTACTGATTGAAGATTTTATCAAAAAAGTTAGGTTATACTTGAGAGAATATATATATATATATATCGCTGCATTCATAGTTTAAGTGGAAATATGAAGAGTTAAACATCTTTTTACAAAGAATACCATTCCGCCCATACGCCCATTTCAGGGTGCGAGCAACTCGAAGCAACATTGACAAGCAAATAGGGGTCAAAGTACTGACGAGCTTGCGTACGTGGTTCATCATCAGTGAAAGCAACAATAATCCGCGTTAGTCTAATCAAAAGAACATCCATATCCGTACACAATTTATTGCTCTTCAAGAGCAAGATTCACCGCAAGTATATATATATATATATATATATATATATATATATACACAGTATATATATATATATATATATATATATATATATATATATATACAGTATATATATATATATATATATATCCCCGCAAGGGGGTTCTAAGCTCGTGCTCTTGAGTGCTCTTTGTGCTCGTTTGTACGTGCTTGTTCCTGGAGGTTTCATGTGCGCCCTCCCGGCCCTAGCACCCAAGGATGGTAGGGCTCGACCCTGCAGTCCTTGTCATCCTTGTCTTTTTCCACTTCGACTGTCCCCTCCACCCTTTCTTTTTCCTCTGTCTTTCCTCTCACTTTTTCTTTGTTTTTCCGCTGAGATATGCCCTTTAAATAGAGGCGAATCGGTTCTTCCCGAACTAAAAAAAAAAAATATATATAAACACCATATAAACACGATATAAAAGGTGTTATAGTGTAAATGTTCAAGAATCTAATTTCAGTAAAACACGTTTCATTGATTAAAGTTTCAATCTTTCATATTGAAAACAATTATAATTTTGGTGTAATAAGTTTGAAACAAAAATGTGGACATAATCAGCATAAATATCACCAAAAATACAACATTACGACACTCTCTTCAATTGGATTACTGCTACTTCTACTCAATAATGAATAATAATAATAATAATAATATTATTATTATTATTATTATTATTATGTACTACCTGTGTATGACCTGAATAAAAGTTTAAGAGTCTATAATTAGTATGGTTATTATTAGCACCGAAATTGTGGCATCGAAACGATCAGATTAAGTATATATCGAACTTGTAGTTAATATATATATATATATATATATATCTATATATATATATATATATATATATATATACTCGTTGTTTAGATGTATCAGTACAAAATATATATTTTGTTTCAAACATTTGTTTATTTAGATAAATTCGTCCAGGTTGTTACGAGCAATTTAGGTACGGAATGATGATGATATGGGTTTAGACAAAGAGACGATACGATGGTGAGATCTCCGAATTTCCCGTAGGATTCTTCGTTCGCTTCTTACGTATAAGCGTATGTTTTTAATGAACGAGAGAAGAGGCTTGTCCTATTTCTCGCGTATAATAACGGCGATTGACGACCGACGATTGCGGACATATTCAAACTCCGAGAAGGAAGGAATGGCGATACGAAGACATCTGGAGACGGTTGAAATTAAGCCATATTGCGAGTATAAATGGTGAAAGGAAACGCGTAGCAATTCATCTAAGTTCTTCTCCTGAGAGAACTTCAAGATGGAATTCATCCTTCGAATCCTTTCTGTGCGTTGATGAATGGTCTCCATTTGGGTGTAGTTTGTGGTCGAGGTTGTCTGAGCAAACTTTAATCTCTGCAAAGTCCTTCCTCGACTAGAAGCGGTCATCAGAGAAAGCAAATAGTGTTTGGGACCATTTCTCTCCCCTCAACTTGCCAAAGGATTGAGAAGAGGGCAAACGTAGAAGGAATCCGAACTTTTGCTCGTAGGATCGACCACATTACAGAAAGTTCCGTTCTAAAGTTTACAAGATCAAACTCGACTAATGACACCAAACAAAATTTAATTAACTTATAAGTTAATTAAAAATTATCTCCCATTTTCACGCAAATTATTTAATTTGACAATGATAACCGTTAATAATTTCACTTTTGCACTCATACGACGTACAGATTTTAACTGTTTTTATATTTATCATCACTGCCTATTATGAGGAATATTCAATATTTCATTTTAAAATTTTTGTAAAACAAAATTTTAATATATATATATATATATATATAAGTTTCTGTAGGATATGGCACCTCAGAGTTTATGTCATATATCCAAATTTCGTTTTACAAAAATTTTTAATATTCAATATTACTGTATATTTAAAATTCCTCTAAAAAAATTTCACTCTATATATATATATATATTATATATATATATATATAATATATATATATATATATATATACACAAACTCAGAATGGTTCCCTGAGAACATTATATGTTAAACACAGACCGTGCATGGAACAAGGAACTCTTCTGGGAAAATTAAATCCACTATAGTCCGAATAAGTAATGGTAAATGACAAATACCATAGTTTTTTCTTTTTCATGATTTTAGCCCGACGTGGGCAACGGTCTCTCGCAAAGAGATCCCATAAATATAGCTTCCCTCACCAGCTATCTGCAAAGCAGACAGGATCCAGCTTTGGGACATGGATCTAGGGTTTAAAGCAAGCCTAGATCCCTACATTCAGAACCTCTATATAAGTAAAAGACTCGTTGCATTCACGTCGTGTTGAATAAATCAAGAAAAAAGGGGGTAACTATTGTATTTTTAGCCAAAAAAACCAAAAACTTAAACCTCAACCGGGACATTGAGCGTCCACTTTTCAAGGCACGAAACACGTCCGTTTAGTATACACAAACTCAGAATGGTTCCCTGAGAACATTATATGTTAAACACAGACCGTGCATGGAACAAGGAACTCTTCTGGGAAATTAAATCCACTATAGTCCGAATAAGTAATGGTAAATGACAAATACCATAGTTTTTTTTCTTTTTCATGATTTTAGCCCGACGTGGGCAACGGGTCTCTCGCAAAGATCCCATAAATATAGCTTCCCTCACCAGCTATCTGCAAAGCAGACAGGATCCAGCTTTGGGACATGGATCTAGGGTTTAAAGCAAGCCTAGATCCCTACATTCAGAACCTCTATATAAGTAAAAGACTCGTTGCATTCACGTCGTGTTGAATAAATCAAAGAAAAAGGGGGTAACTATTGTATTTTTAGCCAAAAAAAACCAAAACTTAAACCTCAACTGGGACATTGAGCGTCCACTTTTCAAGGCACGAAACACGTCCGTTTAGTATACACAATGTTCTCAGGGAACCATTCTGAGTTTGTGTATACTAAACGGACGTGTTTCGTGCCTTGAAAAGTGGACGCTCAATGTCCCGGTTGAGGTTTAAGTTTGGTTTTTTTGGCTAAAAATACAATAGTTACCCCCTTTTTCTTTGATTTATTCAACACGACGTGAATGCAACGAGTCTTTTACTTATATAGAGGTTCTGAATGTAGGGATCTAGGCTTGCTTTAAACCCTAGATCCATGTCCCAAAGCTGGATCCTGTCTGCTTTGCAGATAGCTGGTGAGGGAAGCTATATTTATGGGATCTCTTTGCGAGAGACCCGTTGCCCACGTCGGGCTAAAATCATGAAAAAGAAAAAAACTATGGTATTTGTCATTTACCATTACTTATTCGGACTATAGTGGATTTAATTTTCCCAGAAGAGTTCCTTGTTCCATGCACGGTCTGTGTTTACATATATATATATATATATATATATATATATATATATATATATATATATATATATTATATACACAAACTCAGAATGGTCCCCTGAGAAACTTATATGTTAAACACAGACCGTGCATGGAACAAGGAACTCTTCTGGAAAATTAAATCCACTATAGTCCGAATAAGTAATGGTAATGACAAATACCATAGTTTTTCTTTTTGATGATGCTAGCCCGACGTGGGCAACGGATCTCTCGCAAAGAGGTCCCATAAATATAGCTTCCCTCACCAGCTATCTGCAAAGCAGACAGGATTAAACCCTATATCCATGTCCCAAAGCTGGATCCTGTCTGTGTTTAACATATATATATATATATATATATATCTATATATATATATATATAGAGAGAGAGAGAGAGAGAGAGAGAGAGAGAGAGAGAGAGAGAGAGAGAGCCTTGGTTTTGCTTCCGCCCGAATTGTTCATTATGACAAACGTCAAGTTGTCACTCCACCTTAGACCTACAGTTTAACGTGGAATCCGAACCACGTCCCACCACTGGCGGTCAGAAATTACAAAGTCCTCGCCCGGACTCCCTCTCACGACCTTCCAATCAGCATCCCAGCGTCTTAGCCATTAGGCTACCCAGGGTACCCATTTAACTT
The DNA here is from genome assembly GCA_023014485.1 of Bathynomus jamesi. Classification (NCBI taxonomy): domain Eukaryota; kingdom Metazoa; phylum Arthropoda; class Malacostraca; order Isopoda; family Cirolanidae; genus Bathynomus; species Bathynomus jamesi. Next base: position 166,298 of record JAJOZX010003992.1, read on the forward strand.
CCAATCAATTTTTATTGTGTGGAAGGATGAACAGCTGGGTTTTGCTGAGCTCCGCCTGCAGTCACCGGGTCTCGATCCTGGGGCCGATGGATTCGTAGTCAGCGATGCTAACAACACCACCACTATATATATATATATATATATTATATATATATATATATATATATATATATATATTTTGTGTGTGTGTGTGTGTGTGTGTACTATGTGGTACCTCACACTTTATATTGTATACTGAAATTTTGTTTTACATAAATTTTAAATAAAATATTAAATGTTTCGCGTAAATCTGCAATAGGCAATGATGAGGTAAATATAAAAACTATTTCATATATTTTCATGATGTTGTTGTTGAACCTCCATCGCAACATCTCAGATCATATAACGGAGGGGACCTACAGCTTTACGTGGAATTCAAACCACGGGTCGCTACATAGTCAGAACGAAGAGGAGGACGGTCTCCCATCAAACTACTATACGAACGAATGTCGTTTAACTTCGCTGATTAACTGGAAGGGGTGTTACGATAATGGCTGTGGGTGTGTAACATACATTTATTAATTTGACGTGTTTGATTGTGAAATTCATCCCATATATATATATATATATATATATATATATATATATATATATATAAAGAACGACTGCAAAAAACCACTTTTTTCTACGTGAAGGTCAAAATATGAAAATAAAACCCACTCTAATAGAGAGAGTTTATTTCCACGACAGTTTCGACGCCCACTGGCATCCTCCTCGGGTGGATACAGAAACACGAATCTGTATCCACCCGAGGAGGATGCCAGTTGGGCGTCGAAACTGTCGTGGAAATAAACTCTGTCTATTAGAGTGGGTTTTTATTTTCGTAAAGAACGACGCTTGTGTAGAAGAACGTTCCGCACAAGATGACCGGCAATCGGAAGATCCGGGTGGTTACCTCATTTTTCATTTGTTCGTTCTCCCTCCTCATCTTGTGCGGAACGTTCTTCTACACAAGCGTCGTTCTTTACATTAATTATACTGTGTGTTGTTTGCAGTTAAAATATATATATATATATATATGATACACACAGACCGTGCATGGAACAAGGAACTCTTCTAGGATAATTAAATCCACTATAGTCCGAATAAGTAATGGTAAATGACAAATACCATAGTTTTTCTTTTTCATGATGCTATCCCGACGTTATATTATAATAGAGGTTCTAAATGTAGTGGGACTAGGCTTGTTTAAACCCTAGATCCATGTCCCAAAGCTGGATCCTGTCTACTTTGCAGATAGCTGGTGAGGGAAGCTATATTTATGGGACCTCTTTGCGAGAGACCCGTTGCCCACGTCGGGCTTGCATCATGAAAAAGAAAAACTATGGTATTTGTCATTTACCATTACTTATTCGGACTATAGTGGATTTAATTATCCCAGAAGAGTTCCTTGTTCCATGCACGGTCTGTGTGTATCATATATAAAGACATACATAAAATGGACAGAAATCTGGCCAAAAATCTCTATTTTTCATTGAGTAATTAAAGCTGAAATAGAGAGAAAAAGCGTATAGAAAGTTTTTCAATGTTTCATTCCTATAAATAAATTCCTCGACTGCTCTCCATCTTTCTGAGATTCACAAAATTTTCTTTTCATGTTTCGATTCAAAGTCGACTAAAATGCTAAATGTAACTGGCGTGGAACTTGTCCGAAATAAAGCTTTAACAGGTATTGCCTCAACACTTTCATGAATTTTGACGAGAATCCTCTCGGGGACGAGTACATTTACACAAACTCTATGCAAAAGCAATGTTTATTGATTATATTATTTTTATTTCTAATTATATTGAACTAAATTTATTTTAGCTGCAGTATACATATATACATAGATACATACTGTGTTTACACAAACACCACACACACACACACACACACACACACACATTATATATATATATATTAAAGAATAAAACAGAGGCAAGCCAATTACTTATAATTTATTTGAAATGTAATTTACAATTGCACCATTAATTTTTAAAATACCACTTCTGTGTCTCTTTTCACTCTCGTGAAATATTCGGTTACCGAAAAGACTCCCCGTAATTATTTCTGATTTCAAACCCTAATTAATAATCATAAATCAAAGACAAATTACAATTTTGACTCTAAATTTGTTTGTGGTCAGCGGCAAGAGAGCGGAGTCCAAATGGACTCTTTCTTTCTTTTTTCTTTTCTTCCATTCTTCCTCCTCCTCCTCCTCCTCCTCCTCCTCCCCCTCCGCCTCCTCGTCCTTCTTCTTCTTCTTCTTCTTTTTCTTCTTTTTCCTCCTCTTGTTCTTCTGTCTCTTTCTCTCCTCTTTTCCCGATACAATGCTTGCGAAAAGCGATCCCATCCGAGGACACTCGAGAGGAGGCAGGAAGTGAAAGGACGGAAAACTGCGATTCGAAATATTTATAATTGGAAACAAGCAACACGAAACAGTTGTGTGTGTGTGTGTGTGTGTGTGTGTGTAAGTCGCTGTTTGCGTTTTCTGTTAATACACAAACAAAGTTTTACTTTTCTCTTAAGGTTTGAACTCCCTTTATTAAGGTACGAGTTTGATTGTTATAAGATTTTTTTCGATTAAAATAGTTGGACCAATTGAAATATATATACTGTATGTATATATATATATATATATATATATATATATATTAGATATATTTGTAGCGTGTAAATAATGTCAGCTGTTGTATTTATAGGTTTTAACACACTGCTTATTGTATGTTGTGAAATTTAATTTAATATACTCGTATATATTCAATATATTATTATTCATATATCATTTATTTTAAATATCATAAACGCATCACATCTTATATATATATATATATAATTATATATATATATATATAATTGGTATATATTGGTATAAAATAATATAATATATTATTGGTATAACATAATATAATTTCCTTTATAGCAACATGGTATAAAAGATAAAATGATACCTTAGTATTATCGTTATTTCCATAATTCCGTAAGAACTTATACCAAAGCGTATGAAAACTTTTATGAACTTAATCAGCTTAAGATATATTACTATTATTATTGTTTAATCCCACATATATATATATATATATAATTTTATTCATGTAAACTTAAAAAAAATGGGGGTACGTTTAAGTATTGATATGGTTATAGTAAGCGCTTATTCAATTAATGATATCCTAACGTATATAATTATATGTTAATACGTAACAAAATGTATAAGAACCATTTCATGTTATTTCCTAAATGTAGTTTCAAACCATTTTTTCCTTGTATGACGATGTATATACACACTCTACATAAATTTTGTTACTGTAGGAAAATTTACCGTCCAGACTTCATGATTAAATACAGGAAATAATTAATGGATATACGGTGGATATATATATATGGATATATAAGTAAATGGATATATATATATATATATATATTATATATATATATTATATATATAATATAGATATAATGGGTGTATATATATAACTATATCCATGGATATATAATTATAAAAAGATTGAAAGATGCCTCAGAATGGAGGAAAATTTCTATATCTTTGGAATGTAAATAAAGCTTTGTATGAGTGAACTGTAAATGATAACTGGATTTACATTACAGTATTATTACAGTATAGATCTTTGAATACCGTTATTGAATGTAAAGAAATCACGAGTTTAGTTATATAGAATTTATATCTATTTATTCATGTGATCGCGTGATAGATATACTTCGCATGCACAACGTACTGCATATATATCAATAACCACGAAGGAAAAAGGAAACACAGAGTGGTGCACCATTCTGTGTCTCCTTTTTCCTTCGTGGTTATTTTCATCATATATATATGTAGAGAGAGAGAGAGAGAGAGAGAGAGAGAGAGAGATAGATATGTAGGATACACTGAACGTGTAATTCACTGAAAATAAGACTAAATTTCTCTGTACGAAAATTAAATGAAATGAAATTTCCGATGCAAATTCTAATATTCTTGTTCCTTCTCTGATATTCTTTAGTCTTTTTATATAGTTTCGAATATGTAATTCCCAGTTAAACCAGACTGTCTTTTCCCAAACGGAAATATCACTCTATATCATTAACCTTTTATGGACAAAGAATGACCACATTGCAAAGGAAATTGGCAGTAAAGCCTCTCAAAAAATGAAATTCTAAAACACGCAAAGGGCGAGTCTGTAAAATATCTCGTTTTAAACTGCGAGAAAACCGGAATTTTCACCTCATTTTGGCAATTAAGCTTTTAATCTAAATTTAATTTCAGCGTTGCCGCTTATATGAAATTATGACACATTCACACACACACACACACACACACATACACACACGTACACAGTGACTACTACACACACGTACACACACGCACATACATACATACATACATGTATGTCGCTATTGAAATAATTTTATTAGTTTAACTTTTAAAGCTATTTCACTTATACTGTTTTTTTTTTTTTTTAATCGCTCTGATTTATAATTATTATAAAATATATATATATATAATTAAAATGGTTGTTTTTAAGTTATTTTTATGTTTAAAATTTATTTCTTTTTTTTTAAATTTAGTTATAATTTAGTTCAGAAGACATATTTACAGTATATGTCTTTTTTATCAGTGATACAGAACTCGATAGCAGTCTTGAGACCTTTTATTTCTGGTCTCGTTCTCGGTCTCGATCATTGTGGGTTCGACTACATCACGTGCAGTAACTTCTAAATTTTATATATAAAGTTATGAAAATAATTTGTTATAAACTAATGTACACAAACACGTACGCAAAATTCTTAACTGAAATGATATGTAAGCATATCATTCTTAAATATCATCCTTACATATCAATTCAGAGCTGGGCATTTGCGGCATATTTTGCGGTACTGCGGTACTTGCGGTACCACCGCACTACCACCCCGGGCCCCCATAACGCAGTACCGCAAAGGATCGCTGAAAGTACCGCAGTACCGCTACCGCATTCAAATTTCCGCGTACCGGTTTGGTACCGGTTTGGTAGTGCAGCAGTACCGCAGTACCGCAATATGCCGCAAGTGCCCAGCTCTGCATATCATCCTTCTTACATTGTAAGGATGATATGACGCAATATCCCTTACATAATACGCGAGGGATTAACTTCAGTTATGTAAAAATAATTAGAAAATAGGAGTTTTTACGTGTGCTTTTAAACATGCGTAACTGCATATACAGAAAATAAACGCATGTGATAGAAACTGTACTATATATATATATATATATATATATATATATATATATATATATATATAATTATATATATATATATATATATATATATATATATATATATATATATAATATATATTTTTTTTTATTTTTTTTTTTTTTAAAGTTTTAACAGCCTTGGTCAATATATGGATGTCACTAAAAGTACCTTGACCTATATTATTAAAGTACATATGAGTAATGGTTTTAATTTAGTACTTTTAATTAAAAAAAAAATTTAAATAAGTTTGGTATATGGATTTTTTTTAATAATTAATGGGTAACATCCCTACAAATTATTCCTTTCTTCTCCAAACTAAATTAACAAATATAAGTTGAGTTTGTGAAAGCTGAGAAAGGAAGCCAGAAATGCGTACGTCTTCCTGATTTCGAAATGAGTTTCCAAGACACAAAAGCTCCTTCGCATAGGCAGACACAAAGACGTGGGTATAAGGCTCCTCGGAATACAATGCAGGGCTGTTTCAACCCTTCTGCCTTCTACCATTAATGGTCGAGTCTTCTAGCTTCTCTTCCTCTAATGAGTTCCGGAACAAAGTGCCCCCAGCTAGCATAAACAATTTCCAATAATAAGAGGGCTTCTCGACTTGCAATTTTCGCAAGGTCAAAGAACCTGCATGGAAGCCTTTACGTCCCTTCCAGTATTGGCTCCTGCCACTCCGTTAGAAATAGTTGGCAGAGTTTGAAGAAAATGTAAATGTTGGTAATTGCAATTCAGTTTCATATTACTTTAACTTCGCATGTAGATTATGGAACTTCTATCAAGAGTTTGAATTAGATGGACGACGTCAAGTGAAAAACATTTATCCATTTCACCAGCCTTCCAATAACGTTCTTCGTATTTATTGTAGGTTTTCTCTCAACCAATAAGAAGAAGACATGAACCGAGGGAGAGCCAATGAGCGCGCAGTCTTTGAGCGAGCGCCCTCTGAGAAAATCTGCCAAACTTCTTGTGCGCTGGTTATAGTGGAGGAACGAAGACCCCTTTCCCCTCACCGTTTTCCCCTTCCTTGGCTCCTCACACGCACCGAGCCCCCCACCCACCCCACTCCCTCTCTCGAAGAGGTGCCCGTTTTCTGCGTCCCTCCCACAACCTTCTCTCTGCTTTTCTCTTCCCTTTAACGTTTGGCTGAGGTGTGTTTTGAGATATTGCATTCTCTGGTTAATGCATTAAATTCTTGAATAAATCATGTTGGGGCTGTGTGCTTGAAATTCTCAGCCTAAGACTAACAATGCCTGGCTGAATTCCATATCGGGTCCTTCAGGTGGAGATTTCCCCCAGGACTTTAGGCTCTCTTTTGAAGGCTGTCGCTCGAAAACATCCCGAATGTTCATATTTTAAGGAAATCGGATGCTTTCCTTGTCAGCATATTATGGAAATTGCTTATCGAATATTCATAAGTTGGAAAATTGTGGAGAACGCCTTCGAGGGAAGAAAGACGCTTCACTCAAAACTTAAAATTATCGTAACATTGAATTGGGAGACATAAGAAGACCGAATCAAGATTACGCACTTAACTAATTAGGATCAATAACAATAATATATATTATATATATATATATATATATGTAATCTCTCATTTCTTGAACATTTTTGAAACACAATACCAATTATTTATATATATATACACACCGTATATATCCACCTGGTGTCATAACGCCTGTTTCAGTACACTAAAAAATGACCATGAAAGGTAGAAACGAAGCAATTTTAAATATACAAGTTCTTTAAGCACCACCCAGTTACCATGGTAACTAATATGTTCGTTTTGAAAAACAAAAAACATTTATTTGGAAGAATATTTTAAGAAACTGCTTCTTATTATTTTAACCATTTTAACCAATCAGTGCTGTACTTTTTAACTGAAAAATAATAACTGTCACAACGTATGCTTATTTTTCTATTTCTAACAATACTTTTACAAATAAATGGTTTCCTTCAAATGCCATATTTTGGTTTCTATGGTAACTGAGTAACCTTCTTTTTTCTTTTTCATTTTAGAATTTGTATCTGAAATTGCTGCGTCTGTCTTTCATGGTCCTTTTTGCACGAACGAAGGCCAAGACGTATGACACCAGTGTGTGTGTGTGTGTGTGTGTGTGTGTGTGTGTGTGTATCGTACATCATTGAAAATCACATATATACGAATATATTTATTGCGTATGATTATTCACACGTGAAAGTTCACCCAAAAATGGCCTACATTAATTTTTTTAAATTTTCGAGCTTTCGTTAGAGAGGAAACAAAATTTCACGTTTCAATTAAAAAAAAAAAATCTTAATTCCTTTTTTTAATTACTTTTTACCTCCAACTTTCAACTCGTGACTCGATATGACTTAATTTTGTTTACTATGACGTAACTGCAATGGCTGAAATAATATTGTACAAAAAAAGGGGGAGGGGGGGGGAGTTAAGCCTTAATACAAGCCAGAGTCTCTTAAGAACGTATAATAAATGAACGAAGGCCAAGAATAACTTTAGCAACGTTGATGTCAGAATCCTTCAGACGACGAGTTTAATGTCATAAACGTAAGATGTAAAGGAGACTCTAGAGTTGTATAAAGTAAACAACCTAGAAAATAAACAACATTCATGGTTGTAGTTCAGAAATGTTGTTCTTAACAATTTAGTTCAGCGTTTCCAAGAAAGATTACTCTCTCTCTCTCTCACGTATATATATATATATATATATATATATATATATATATGTTTATTTATTTATTTGTTAAGAAATATAACTTATATTCACAGTTTATTTTAACAATTTATTTAACATGCGTGTTAAATAAATATTTATAACCATAGTTTCATTTACAGACTAAATAATATATAATTCCTATATAATATTAATTAAACGTTAGATACACTACTTTTAACATATAATTATTAATTTAAAGAATATTTACCTTAATTATCATTATTTAAGTACACACATATTTTATATAAATAACATATTAATGACCCCTGATACCCTTTGTACGGATAAACTTTTGATAGACTGGACAAATTCTCGAGACTTCACTAAATTTTTCTCGGAACCTCACTAAATTTTTATCGGTACCTCACTAATTTTTTTTCGATACCTCACTAAATTTTTCTCGATGCCTCACTAAATTTTTCTCGAAGACAAAATTTCTCGACGAGTGTGTTTGGAGCTGCACTAACAAAGACGACGAAACATAAGATGATCTAATTTAACTTATCCAAATCTAATCTAACCTAATTTATCCTAATATAGCGTAACCTAACTTAACTCTGCGTAACCTACATTTACAAAGCCTACTATTATACTATTCTACTATTATAAATTTCTATTATACTATTATAAATTTCCAAGACTGTAAACATGAAATAAAATATTTTACTTATTATTCTTTCAATATAAAGATTAAAAAAGAATAAAGTACAGTACCGTCGTAGAACCGATGTTCAACATAAAACAAAAAAAATTCTGAGAATTTTTTTCAGTAAAAAATGTACCTGCCCCCACCTTCCATTTTCGATTAATTTTTCGCTTATTTTTTATTTCGAACGATTTTTTTAGAATGGACTAAAGTACTGTACAATGTCTCAATTTACCTGCTTTTTTTTTATTTACGGGGTGATCCAAAAAAAAAAGGTGTTCCCAAAACTATTTACGTAACACAGGGGTCTTCAACCTTATTTTATGTATGTATCCCCTTGAGTCTATTTAAGCTTTGGTGTACCCCCCCTCAAAAAAACTACAGATTTTCCCTCATATAACTTAAAATGCCAGACTTAAACAATCAATGACTGCAAATTTATTGGCACATATTAACATGCTTTGGGAACATATAATAAATGAATACTGAAAATCAATAATTCTTAAAAAAAACAATCACTTCAGTTAAGTAAAACTGTTAATAACACAGTCATATTTGGCTAATTCACCTTTTATAAACCTTGTGAAGAAAACGTCTTCTCTAATGAGGAGGTTGGTTGGTGCTTCATTTTTTGAACCAGATCTCCAAATCTTGGAATTGTGTTCGAAAAGAGCACACCTCATGTCTTAGTGACTTTTAGCCATACTCACAAGTAAACAGAATAAGCAATGTAAGCCAATAACATAAATTTAAAAACATTATATAAATATCGCGTACCTCCTAGAAATCCCTTCGCGTACCCCAGGGGTACGCGTACCCTAAGTTGAAAACCGCTGATGTAACACAATATTTCCTGGAACAACTTTTTGGATCACCCTGTATATTCTATGTATGACAGATGCTTCCATAACCAGATATTTATGTTACTCTTGTTATAATGTGGAATTAAAACTCTTTGGCTTAGGTTACACATGTAATTATGTTTTGTTAAAATAATAATAATAAAATAATAATAATAATAATAATAATAATAATAATAATATAAATAATAATAATAATAAGGAAAATTTTAAGTTTATTTTAGCTGCATGAAGGAACAAAGCTATTGTTTAGTGAATTTAAAAAGATTACAGAATCACAGCTTTGATATCTTAAATGTAAGTTTTTGATGCGTAACTTTGATATCTTAAATATGAGTTTTGATGTGTAACTTTTAAGTGTATTTATAAATTCTGGTTAAAATATTGTTGCTCATATTTAAAATTATCCCTTTTTTTTTTCATTAAAATAAGCTCCTCTTTATACATGTAAATATAATTATGAACAAGATTATTATCATTATCATTATTACTGTTATCATTATCATTATCATTGTTATTATCATCATCATGATTATCATTATTATCATTATCATTAATATTATTATTATTATTATCATTAACATCATTCTTATTATCATCATTATCATCATTATCATCGTTATCATCAATTATCATTAACATTACTATTATCATCATTATTGTCATTGTTGTTATTATCATTATCAATGTTTGTATTAGTACGTCTTCAAAATAGTAATGGTTGAACGAAGCAGGAAAATTATTTTAAAAATTAAACTAACTAAAATGAATCACATGAAGTCTTGTTGTCATGTTATCTTGTTAAGTGTTATTATGTGTTGTCATGTTATATGTTATTATGTACGTTCGCATATGTTTGTCAAGTAAATGACACACGTTTCATATATATTCGTGTTTGCAAACATTTAGTTTTAAATACATAACGTTGTTATATAACTAAGCAGTATGTATGTATATATACCTTTCAACCTTTCAAATGTTCCATGTGATGATTCCTCATTTCACGAAGGTCAAGCTTGTCGCCCCTCCTCTCAAATTGGCCTGGTGAAGTAGTGAGTTGGTTTCTTGTACACATAGCTAGGTACGCCCGGTTCATCGGGGATTGTTCTCAGCCAGGTGTCTAATCTTCTTCTGAAGATGTCCACCTTAGGTCTTTGGGCAGCTGATTGAACAGTTTTGGTCTTCTCACAACAAAACTATTTTCTTTCAGGGTTAAGGATGTTCCCTGTCTAGCCTTTAATTTGGAAGCACGACACAGTCTTCCTTTTATACTTTCCACCGTTGTTTGGGGAGTTACAGGGTTCAGAGTAAGATTAGGGGCTAGTTTCTCCATTATTTTCCAAGTGTAAATAATGGTATATCTCTCTCTCTTCTCCTTTCCAGTGAATATAGGTTTAATTCGCGTAACTTTTCCCAGTAATTTAGTTCTTTGCACCCATTGATCTTGGCTGTGAAGCTTCTCTGAATCCTTTCTAGCTGTCAAATGTCTTCTTTTTGATATGTGGATGTTAGGACCGAGCAGTATTCCAATTTAGGTATGATCATTGTTTTCAGTAAAGGAATCATTATATTCCTATCCCTTCGTTTAAAGGTTCTCAGTATCTGCCCAGTTATTCCCTTTGCTCTGTTTACTACTATCTTATTTTGTATTTCAAATTTCGCATCATCAGTCATTAAAACCCCAAAATCTTTTGTTTTAGAATTTCTCTGAATTTCCTGTCCATTTG
>JAJOZX010003992.1:180000-255000 GCA_023014485.1 Bathynomus jamesi
GCTTCCATTTTAAACTTATCGACAGAAGCATCTATATGTGACTATGATTGACTGCAAACAAACTTGATTGGGTTTATAACATGTGTTCTAACTAATTTTTTTTTTTTTTTTTTAATTAAATTTTCTATCAATTCACTTTCGGTCACTTGTAAAACTAAATTATATATTAGTTGAAATTTTTTCTTGTCGAGGCGCTTTTGCCAAATACTTGTTACATTTTACTTTATATATATATTTTTATATATATATATATATATTTATATATACATACTGTGTTGAAGTAACCATATTATCTGATAACAAATTCAAATGGTAGTATTTGAGATTTAAGTTTGTTATCAGAAAAATATTGGTTGGTGGAATTATTTCGTGGTTGAATTTAACTTAGTTTTAAGTTTTCAAATGGTTAACCATATATTTTGGTGAGTTTAACTAAGAATTTTATATATATATATATATATATATATATTATATATATATATATATATATATATATATATATATCTATATATATATATATATATATATATATATATATATATATATATATATATATATATATATATATATATATATATATATATATATATATATATAAAACAGGATTTCCGAGTAGAATAAATACTTTTTAAATATTAACAGACTTGAAACTCTTATAAAAGCAACTAATATTTAATTAACAAGCTACTGACTATTCTCATCTGTACTTATATACTATCTATATATATATATATATATATATATATATATATAATACAGAATGATTTCAAATAAAAGTGAGTCTTAATAATTATCATTTAAAAGTAATGTTTTAAATATTTAATTAAATAAATAAAACTTGTAAGTCGATTGTCTCACCTCTTCCTCCTCCTCCTCCTCCTTCTCTTCCTTCATAGCCTGCTTCAGATCGTGGTCGTTCGCTTCTGTCGCCTAAACACACTCGCAGAAAAGAATCGACTGGCTATCGTGGCCAATCCTTTCCCCGATGGCTCTCCAGGTGACGGACATGTCCAGCCGATTTTCTTCCTTCCGGATTTCTGCATTGAGTGACCAAAGGAGCTTTCACAAATCCTGTTATTCAAATGTAAAAAAAAAAGGTGTTGGACAAAGGCATGAAAGGGTTGTAGTGCCCCGGCGACTTTTTGCTTCTTTTACCGCAGGAGGCAGCACAACCTCGAAGGCCGAGGCAGCTGAGGCCGATGGCTATTGCAAGAACGGCCATCGGCTAATAATCCCACAATGCAGACGAGAATATGAGGCGAAAAACAAGTTTTTGTTCCTTCTCGCAGGGAAGGTCCGGCTGCCCTTTCGAACCAACAACTCGTGTGACCACTGCAGGTACCCAGATTATGACGTGACCAATAGCGTTCTCTCGTTTAGTTGCGAAACATCATTTAGGAAGTATTATTAAAATTTCTTTTGACACGAAGCAAAAAATTTTAAAATCGGAGTACATTGTTCATATATATATATATATATATAATATAATATTTTAATGGCATTTAATGGCAGATAAAAATGCAAAATAAATATAGTCAATAAATTTTCAGTATTTTATCCTGTTATTTCTGTTAATTTATCACATAAACAGTTCCAGCTAAACTACATTATAATACCCTTTATGTAATTTAAATTGTAAACGTGAATTTCTCTGCCTCTCCTGAAAGCGTTCGAGTCTCTTTTGAATTTAAAACTCGGAGGGCAAAGACACGACATATTTGAAAGGTCAAGACCTTGTAATAGTGTAAGCAGAGTAGATAATCAAGAGGCCAGGTCAAGTTATTTGTTATTAAAACCATTCCTTTTGAGCTCAACTGCTGCCTTTTATGACGATTTTCTCATCAAATATTAAGTAGGCAAGGGCCCGAAATACGAAATGAAAGTTTGTAATTGCATTCAAAATTTTTCAGCTGAAATGTGAGTGCGTATAACCTCTCTTAACTTGCAGATGTTTTTGTACAAGAGGGTTTGACTGTACAGTACATAGACAATACAGTATACTTCAAGGAGTTTAAGGCCATTGTTAAATTCGAATGTTTTCGATAAAAGTGAAATAAAAATGAGTTTTGTTATTAAAAGTTGTCGGATAATCTCCCAACTCCGGATTATATTTGACGTCTGCACTGAAATGTGTAATCTTCAATCATTAGGAAGAAAATTATAAAACCATTAAGTTGGAAGAATCATTAACTATGACGTGAAAGCTAATATTAGAACATAAATCATTTTCTGCGCTCTAAAACAAAAGTGTCTAGGGAGTCTTAGCAGACTAAAATCAATAGGCAAAAGCCTGCCAAAGTCGGGCTCCCTCCTCCTTTTCCTTCCTTATAACTCTCTCCTTTGCATCCTTTTCTCCCTCCGTTCTTCAACTTCGATCTGGCCGCCGCCATTTTGTCGGGGTTTCTCAGAGGTTCCCTCTAAAAGAGCCGCAAGAGACCAAACAGAGCGGACGAGGGTGTCAAAGGATATGGGGGGACAGTGCCCCAATCTTAAGGTACCCTTCAGAAAACTTTGAGAAGTTCCTCTTTTATAAATAAAATCCATATTTTATATTAATTGACGTAGTTTTAAATCATCTTCGTAGATAAGAATGTTTATAGATTTATGTCTTATTAATTACTTTAATTTAATTAGTAGACGATGATTAATTAGTGAAAGAAAGGAGGCTCGAGATGTTGGCGCAGACGCTAAGCACTCCTTAGCAGGGCGGGGACGCTAAGCCCGGAATGAGATGGATTTGCAGCCTTTAAAGGAAGCGGAGAAAGAAGAAGGGATGGAAGGGAGTTTAAAGCTGCGAGAGAATGGATTAGATTAAAGGAAGACACGAGAGAGAAGAAGATTGGACCGGCTCTTTTCATAATTATGGAAATACTAAGGAGATTGGAAGGGGAAAGCTCTTAAAATAATTCCTTTAATCACAAACTGAATATAAACGAAGGCAAAATTGAATAGGACCTTTTTAGATAAAAAATAAATACCATGATTTTATGTAAGACATCTGAAATATTAACAACTAGTACAGTACAATTACATTACATTAAATTACATTACATTACATTACAATCACATTACATTACATTAAATTACATACATTACAGTACAATTACATTACATTAAATTACATTACATTACAGTACAATCACATTACATTACAGTACAATTACAGTACAATCACATTACATTACATTAAATTACATTACATTACATTACAATTACATTACACTTGCCATAACTAAAATATTTAAGGATTAAAATTAATGTTTTCAGTTCTAAAAATGTTACCGCTTCACTGTTAATAAGGAATATACAAATTAAAAAACCCGACTGTTTTGCTAATTTAATTATAATGTAATTTTCTTTGAATACATTGATTTGTTATGCGAATATTCTCAATTCTGGGAACCCGAATTAAGGAAATAAAGAATAGGAAATGTATAAGAAATAAACATTAAGAAATGGGTTTATTGGAAGTACAACAAGCTTTCGCCTCTACACAAACAAGGTCTTCATCAGGTGCGAAAACGTTTATAGAATAAGTCGAAAACTTGCGCTTCTAATAAATCCATATTTTATTGTGGTGTATTCCTTGGACATTGATTTAAATATATGTATATATACACATGCAATAATATACCTATACGTTAATTTAATTGTTACATACCTGTATGAAGCAAACAACCGAAATATATTATTTCAACTACATAATATTTGTACGCTGAATAACATCCATATTTGCTAACGATTTCGTAATCAACGAAGAAGAACGCTGCTTTTAAATGACATTTGAACAAAGACAAGTTGGTGAGAGAACGCTTTGTGCATGCGAGGCGGTTAAAAACAATGACTGTATTTCCAATCCTTTATATTAAAATGTTTTCTTCTTCAAGGTTATAAAATCAAAGCATTTAAAAGACAAATGTTTCGCAAAAAAGGTTTACAAAGCAATTTTTATGGTTCTGCGAAGTTGTGTTAAATCCTTTATACGTTTCAAATTTTAAAAATATTGCTTTATACTCGTGTATGTATGTATATATATATATATATATATATAATATATATATATAAAAACAATAGATGAAATGGTAACAAACTTGGAAGAAAAGACGCTGGAAATTTTAGAAAAATGTGTTCCAAAAGTACAGCCAAAAGGAAAGAGGAACTTTTTCGAGAGGCAAAAGCGAACAATATTCCGCAAGAGAAAGAGAGTAGCTGTGAAGTTAACTAATTGCAAAGACAGCAATACCAGAAAAGTAATACAAGAAAAACAAGCCCTAATTAAGGACCATACAGAGAGGAAAAATGCGGTAGAAGTAATAAAGGAAAAAAACCCAAATACTTGTATAGCTATGCGAAAAGGAAAAGAACGCGGGCCACTATCGAGCCCTTAAGGAAAAGAAATAACTAACTAACCGATTATTTAAAAATATCTGAACTATTGAGAGTCCAGTACGAATCAGTTTTCAGTACCTAAAAGCGATAAAGTGGTACCTGACAGAGATACCTTCTTTGAAGAGAAATTACAAGGAGAGTGTATAACTGATTTGGATTTTACCCAAGAAGATATAGCGCGAGCTATAGGACAAATAAAATCACATTCAGCTGCAGGTCCAGACAAATGGAACGCCTTATTGCTTAAAAACTATAAAAATTAAATAGTTGCACCCCTATATTGGATAGGATATGGAGAAGATCCCTTGACATGGAGAAATACCGAGCATCTTGCAAAGAGCGAACATTGTCCCTATATACTGTAGGTGACAATAGTTAGACACATAGTTAGAAAGATTCAATAAGAACCAGATGCGTAGATTCTGATCAAGAAGATCATGCCTATCACAACTAAAACAACACTAAAACACTATCATAGACGCACTTGAAAACAATGAAAACTACGACGTCATATACACAGATTTTGCCAAAGCGTTTGACAATGTGATCATAGTATAATAACACATAAAATAAAACATGAGAATAACAGTCAAAGTGGAAAAATGGATCTACAACGGCAGCAAGTCTTGAAAACCCAAGGTATATCATCATCAGAATCGGAAGTACGCAGCTCAGCACCACAAGGAAGAGTATTGGCCCCACTCCTATTCATTATTATGCTAACAGACATAGACAATGAAGTAACCAACAACAGTATCGTAACATCCTTCGCTGACGATACAAATATCAGCAGAAAAATCAGTAATGCAGAAGAGGTGGAGGCCCTACAGAAGGACACAAACAGAATATATAGATGGTCAGAAGACAATAACATGAAATTTAACACCAAAAATTTCAGCTCTTTAGATATGGAAGAAATGAGGAACTAAAACAGACAGCATATTATGTCCCAGATAGACAGGAATTTCAGAGAAGCAAGAAAGCAAAAGATTTTGGGGTTATAATGACCGACGGTGCGAAATTTGAAACACAATATCAGATAGCGATAAACAAAGTAAAAAGAGTTGCGGGACAGGTACTGAGAACATTTAAAAGAAGGGACAAGAGAGTAATGATTCCCCTGCTGAAAACACTGATCATACCAAAACTTGAATACTGTTCAGTCCTGACGTCCCCATAAAAAAAAAGATATTCAAAGAAATTTCACAGCCAAGATTGATGGCTGCAAAGAACTCAACTACTAGGAAAGACTTTGTAAATTAAATCCATATTCACTGGAAGGAAGAAAGATGCACCATAACCTACACGTGGAAATTAATAGAAAACTGGTACCTAACCTCAAACTGAACCCAATAACCACCGAAACAACACTGAAAAATAAGAAAGGTAGAATGTGTAGTGTTTCCAAACTAAAGGCCAGACACCTCAACTCTAAAGGAAAATAGTTTGGTTGTGAGCGGGCCAAGACTATTCAACCAGCTTCCGAAGAAGATCAGGAACATCATTGTTGTTAAATTAGAATTCTTCAAAAGAAGACTAGACGGCTGGCTCAGAACGGCACCAGATGAGCCGGGTGTACCTGGCTATGTGCTACAGAGATCACAAGAGAACAACTCGCTTTTCCACCAGGCCAAGCCTAGAGGTGGGGCCACCAGCTTGCCCTTCGTGTGAAGAAAGACGCCCCTACCACGAGGTTACGTGTATATATTATATATATATATATATGGTAGCCAAATCAACAGTGAAAATAATCTGTTGTATCACCTTCATTTAAACTTTTGTGATCCCATCTGTACTTTCTGAAATAAAATAAAATAAATAAATAAAAACCAAAATTAAAAACTCAAAAATTAATCTTATTTACATGAATTTAAATATGAATGAATGTGATTCATTTGACTAAACGTGTATGGAGTACATACACCACCTTCACTCCATATATACACACACACACACACACGTTTGTAGAATGAATTGCTGAAAATAAAAACCCACTCTAATAGACAGAGTTTATTTCCACGACAGTTTCGACGCCCACTGGCATCCTCCTCGGGTGGATACAGAAACACGAATGAACCAAAACAAGAAGGAAAAACAGTCCAGGGACCGACCGTTAAGAAATTCGCACCTAAGTTAGATCCCATTCTCCCGACACCGGAAGGGCATTTTCATTAAGTACATTCGCGCAAATTTAAAACTATCTTCCTGTTCTAAACATACAGATTCTATATTTTTTTTTACATAATTATTGAATTTATTATTAATTTTATTACATTTAATATTGCATAATTATTTATTACAGAAATTATAAATTTATTATTACATTGGTTATTACATTATTGTTTATTATACAGAACTTATAAACCGAAAAACGAATGAAAAAAGCCGATTAGGAAACAATCCAGAGAAATTCGCACCTAGGTTAGATACCGTTCTCCCGACACCGGAAGGGCATTTTATTACAGGGTCCGCTTATAATACATTCCCACAAATTAAAACTATCTTCTTGTTCTATACATACAGATTCTAATATTTTGACATAATTACTGCATTTATTATTACATTTACATTTTTTTAACATTTATTATTATTACCTTTACCCTAATTATTAAATTTATAATATTACCTTTATTATTACATCTGTTGCATTTATATTTATTTCCATATTTATTACTTCCATTATTACATTTACTAAAGGCGAGTAAGGAAACATTCCAATCCAGAGACATTTAAGAAATTCACACTTAGGTTCGAACACGTTCCCACGACTCCGTAAGGGATTTTTTGACCAAGAATCTCATTAAAGGGTCTAACTTATAAGTACCTTCGCACAAATTAAAATTATCTACTTTTTCTATACACACAGATTCTATTATTTTTCTTTTGACATAATTATTACATTTATAAAGTACCTTACTTGATTCCCAATCTATAGCATGATTATTTTGGCTGGCGTGATAAAAAATGGCATTATTAGTATTACAACTTCTGAAGGCATATTTGTGTTCTTTAATACGGGTTTCAATATTTCTTCCAGTTTCTCCCACGTATACTAAATCACAACTTTTACAGGGAATGCTGTAGCACAGGCTTGTTCCTCTTTTGCCACGTTATTCCTAACCAATTTACTTTTCACGGTAGACGAATATTTGAACGCCAAAGCAAACTTAAAATCTTTCGTCAACGGTTTTACTCTTTCTAAGCCGGCAATGTAAGGCAAACTCACATATTGTTTTTGGTTAACTGAAGGTTCCCGAGGGGCATAAAAAGATTTTCTGGCTTTAAAATACGCCTTTCTGATAAACCACTCGGGATATTTTAAATCCTTAAAAATGTTCCAAATCTTTGAATTTTCCGGGTCCAGCAAATGTGGGCTACAAATCCTGAGTGCTCTTAGAAAATAGAAGAAATAATTGAGCTTTTAACCCTTCATCATGATATGAAAAATAATGAATGTACGAATTACAATGAGTAGGTTTTCTATAAACCGTGAAATTGGGCTTTCCGCTTTCGTTAATGACCAAAACATCTAGAAAAGGTAATTGTTTGTCGTTCTCCCATTCATATTTAAATTTAATAGAGGGAACAAGATTATTTAATGACTGAAAGAAAGTGTCAAAGTTGTTCCAGTGGTCAGGCAAAATGAGAAAATATCATCTACATAACGAAACCAAATTAGATTCCTGGGACATATTGTTTGCAACAATTCCGACTCATAGTATTCCATGTATAATGTACTCAGTATTGGGGATAAAGGAGACCCCATTCCCATACCAAAACGTTGCAAATAAAATTCGTCACCAAAGGAGAAGGCATTATTGGTGACACAGAGTTTTATCAGTTCTAAAAATACAGATGTGGGCATGCCTAGTTCTACGTTACATGTTGGCAATTTTCTATCTAAAAAACTAAGTACATCATCAATGGGAACTTTCGTAAACAAGGACTCAACGTCAAAACTGATCATTCTTCCCCGTTTTAAATCTAAGGACATAACTTTGTTAATAAAGTCACAGGAATTAGTGATTGCGAGCCTGAAAATTTACCAACTAATGGGGATAATTTATCTGCAAGAAATTTAGATAACCTGTAACTAAAGGAACCCCTGTGTGAAATAATGGGACGGAGTGGTATATTAATCTTATGGGTTTTGGGTAGGCCGTAAATGTGGGGGAGTTTGGGGTTAATCTGTAGAAATCTTTTAGGATCAATCGCCGGGATATCTCTTAATAAGTTCCTGATAGTTTTGTTGAATTCGGCAGAAAGACGCTTTAGGGGGGACGATCTCACTTTGGCGTAGGTGAATTCATCACTAAGTAACGCTTCCATTTTTTGTTTATAATCACACTTGTCCAAAATAACCACAGTGTTACTTTTGTCCGCTTTAGTGACAAATATTGCTTCATTCTTCCTGAGCTTGTCTAAAGCTAACCGGAATCTTTTGGGAATAGAGTCCAATGAGTCAAAATAAAAATAATAGAATCTGTGTGTATAGAAAAAGTAGATAATTCTAATTTGTGCGAAGGTACTTATAAGTTAGACCCTTTAATGAGATTCTTCGTCAAAAAATCCCTTACGGAGTCGTGGGAACGTGTTCGAACCTAAGTGTGAATTTCTTAAATGTCTCTGGATTGGAATGTTTCCTTACTCGCCTTTAGTAAATGTAATAATGGAAGTAATAAATATGGAAATAAATATAAATGCAACAGATGTAATAATAAAGGTAATATTATAAATTTAATAATTAGGGTAAAGGTAATAATAATAAATGTTAAAAAAATGTAAATGTAATAATAAATGTTAAAAAAATGTAAATGTAATAATAAATGCAGTAATTATGTCAAAATATTAGAATCTGTATGTATAGAACAAGAAGATAGTTTTAATTTGTGGGAATGTACTTATAAGCGGACCCTGTAATAAAATGCCCTTCCAGTGTCGGGAGAACGGTATCTAACCTAGGTGCGAATTTCTCTGGATTGTTTCCTAATCGGCTTTTTTCATTCGTTTTTCGGTTTATAAGTTCTGTATAATAAACAATAATGTAATAACCAATGTAATAATAAATTTATAATTTCTGTAATAAATAATTATGCAATATTAAATGTAATAAAATTAATAATAAATTCAATAATTATGTAAAAAAAATATAATAGAATCTGTATGTTTAGAACAGGAAGATAGTTTTAAATTTGCGCGAATGTACTTAATGAAAATGCCCTTCCGGTGTCGGGAGAATGGGATCTAACCTAGGTGCGAATTTCTTAACGGTCGGTCCCTGGACTGTTTTTCCCTCTTGTTTTGGTTAATTCGTGTTTCTGTATCCACCCGAGGAGGATGCCAGTGGGCGTCGAAACTGTCGTGGAAATAAACTCTGTCTATTAGAGTGGGTTTTTATTTTCATATTTTGACCTTCACGTAGAAAAAAGTGAAGTTTTTTGCATTTATAATGAATTGCTGAGTGAAAGTTATAAATTAGAAAGTATAGTTATAAAGTATAGTTATAAAGTATATAGTTAGAAAATATAATTATAAAATTAGAAAGCTCACTCGTTTATCTATGGATGAATTTAATACTTCCTGCATACGTGCTTTCACTAACAGTTTCGGAAAAAAGTTCGCCTACAAATACAAAATTTTCTTAGAAAACAAAAAATTACTGATTGGTAGTGACTTGGTTTTGTTTTTAAAATTTTATTACTACCACCAAAAAGAATGAAACATACAAAGACAAACTGAATTTTGCCAATTACAATTTTTTGTTTTTAGGAATTTTGTTTCATAGGCGAACTTTTTACGAAACTGTACATTACTCTCATATACCTTCTATCCTAAAATTATGTTATTTCATTTCACTTATAAAAAGAACACTGATCTATTTTTGTCTTAGGAATAAGGTTCATGAAACTTTTAGCAATACGCCATCATATTAACAAGATGTATTTATTATAAGTGTTTACGATTATTTCAAGGTCAGCGTTCATAGCAACGTGTAGTGGGCGTATTTCAAGTGCTAAAAGAGCTTCCCACAAGTCTAAAGTGAAACGCAATAAAATTAAAACCTTTTCATGAAGTTTATCTTAAGTCAACATTTTCAACAGTTTCGGTAAAAAGTTCGCCTATGAAACAAAATATTGAGGACATTTTTAAACCATTTGAAGTTTATGCTTAACGTTAATTATATTTGTATTACCTTAATTTAACGACGCTTAAGCGTTTATGGAGTAATACTCAACATTTTTTTTAATGAATTAAATATAATGACTTAATATTTAGGTTACAGGGCGTTTGAGAAATTTGGACTCATAGACAGAATTCACTTTTTACTTTTATTTTAACAATTGTTCAAATTGCGTGTTATTAACTTGCATAAACATATCAATTGTTGCACGTAGACTTTTTTAAATGTTTCTTAGTTCCCTCACACTGATTTTGACACACAAAATTAATAAATAACCTTAATGGCCTCATTATGAGCAGACTTCTGAGATGCAGATGATATTACAGATGATATTAGATGATATTACACGAGCTATAGGGAAACTAAAAGCACACTCAGCGGCAGGACCGGAAAAGTGGAATGCGACACTGATCAAAAACTACAAGAATACAATCGCTGAGCCCCTGTATTGGATATAAAGACGATCACTAGACACGGAGTAAATACTGAGCATCCTAAAGAGCGTGTTCATAGTCCCAATATATAAAGAAGGAGATCGATCCGAGGACAAAAACCATAGGCCAATGTCGCTTACATCTCATCTCACTAAAATATTTTAAAGAATAGTTAGAGAGAAAATCTACGACTTTTTGGAAACTCAGAAAAAATTAAATGATAACCAACATGGTTTCGGTCAGGCAGATCATGTCTATCACAACTAATAGAACACTACAACAACATTATTGATGCACTCGAAAGTAATGAAAACTATGATGTAATATACACAGACTTTGCCAACGCGTTCGACAAGTGTGACCATGGAATTATAATACATAAACTGAAATATATGGGAATAACAGAAAAAGTAGGGAAATGGATATATAATTTCCTTAGTGAGTGGCGGCAAGTCGTTACAGTTCAAGGAATATCTTCATCAGAATCAGAGGTCCTCAGCTCAGTACCACAAGGAACAGGATTAGCTCTATTACTTTTCATAATCATGCTAACTGACATAGATAAGAATGTTACCAGAGACAGCACAGTAACATCCTTTGCCGATGACACAAAGATCAGTAAAAAAATAAGAAACCCAGAAGATATAGGATCTCTACAAACAGACATGAACAGAATCTACAAGTGGACGAAAGACAACAATATGAAGTTTAACACTGAAAAGTTTCAATTGTTACGATACGGAAAAAGGGAGAACCTAAAATCAATCGAATACTATACCCCAAATGGACAGGAAATTCAGAGAAATTCTAAAGCAAAAGATTTAGTTGTTGTAATGACTGATGATGCGAAATTTGAAACACAAAATAAGATAGCAGTAAACACAGCAAAGAGGATAACTGGGCAGATACTGAGAACCTTTAAACGAAGGGATAGGAATATAATGATTCAACTACTAAAAACGGGCTACGTCATAGCCAATGTCGTAACACCGCTTCCCGTTGATCAGCGAAGTTAAGCGACATTGGGTCTGGGTAGTATTTGGATAGGAGACCGTCCTCCGTGTCCAGATTATGTAGCGACCTGTAGTTCGGATCCACGTAACGCTGTAGGTCCTCACCGTCATATGACCTTAGATATTGCGAAGGAGGTTAAACAACCCTAATCAATATACAGTCTACTGAAAACACTGATCATACCCAAATTGGAATACTGCTCGGTCCTAAAGCCACATATAAAAAAGAAGACAGACAACTAGAAGGGATTCAGAGAAGCTTCACAGCCAAGATCAATGGGTACAAAGAACCAAATTACTGGGAAAGGTTACGCGAATTAAACCTATATTCACTGGAAAGATGAGACACACACACCATTATTTACACTTGGAAAATAATAGAGAAACTAGCCCCTAATCTTACTCTGAACCCTGTAAATCTCCAAACAACGGTGGAAAGTAGAAAAGGAAGACTGTGTCGTGTTTCCAAATTAAAGGCTGGACAGGGAACATCCTTAACCCTGAAAGAAAATAGTTTTGTTGTGAGAGAACAAAGACTGTTTAATCAGTTGCCCAAAGAACTAAGGAACACGAGTGGTGTTGCGGTGGACATCTTCAAAAGAAGATTAGACACCTGGCTCAGAACAATCCCCGAAGAGCCGGGCGTACCTGGCTGTGTGAGGTGAAGAGTACAAGAAACCAACTCTCTACTTCACCAGGCCAACTCGAGAGGAGGGGCGAGAAGCTTGACCTTCGTGAAATGAGGAATCATCGCGTGGAACATTTGAAAGGTTGAAAGGAAAGGTACTCTGTATAGTATTAAAATTAACGCACCTACGATTTCAGGCTAATTTTGTGTTACGCAAATCTGACCTCACTCTGACCTACGTATAATTTAATTTTAGCCTGCATCGGTGACCTGATGTTAAGTTTCGAGGACAGGATTCTAAAATAAAAAACATAATAACTTCAAACAGTTTAATTAATGTATGGCATTTACGCATCGTCTGCATCGTCATATATATACTGTATATATGCTTCTCGGTGTTGCAGTGTTTAGCATCGCTGACTACGAATCCACCTGTTCCGAGTTCGATTCCTTGTGAAAGTAGGCGGCGCACAGCTTACCCAGTTGTTCATCCTTCCAGAAAAAAATAGGTTGGTCGATAAATGGGTACCCTGAGTGACCTAGCGGTTAAGGCATTGGGCTGCTGCTCGGGAGGTCGTGAGATCGAGTCTGGGCAAGGACTTTATAATTTCTGACCACCCGTGCTGGATCGGGGTTCAAATTCCACTTTAAGCTGTAGGTCCAAGGTGAAACAACAAGCTTGACCTTCGTCAGAATGAACAATTCGAGCGGAAGCAAAAATCAAGGTAACCAATATATATATTATATATATATATATATATATTATATATATATATGTGTATATATATAATAATAATGCTGGGACAGGTGTGTTCATTTAAGCTTAAGTAATATTTGAATGAATATTTTACCTTTGGCATGTTGAGTAGAATTTCGTTTACAAATAATTTCCTATACAGTTGTCACACCTGTTTCAATCAAATATTGGAGACTTTAGATCCAATAGAATTGTCTTTATATGGAAATATATCTTCTATTTTTATTCAGCTTAATATATATATGTGCGTGTGTGTGTGTGTGTGTGTGTGTGTGTGTGTGTGTGTGTGTGTTTTGCAGCAACACTGACTACGCATGCAGCAAGTAATGTACTTTTATTTCTATATGTTAAAAAATGGATTTAATTTTGCGTGCAGCTATATGTGTTATCCTACTTCAGTATCTGATCATCGCTACACATAGGGAATTATAATTTTACCTCATAATTTCTTCTTTTGATGAACCGCTGAAACGGTTTTCGAACGGTAGAAGAAATATCCGAACAAAAATAACCATGAATCCTTTATCTTTAGAACTCTTTCGCTTCACAACCCACAAAAGATTCAGACACTATGAAGCACAATGACACTTCTACATCGCAAGCACAAGCACAATGACTAAAGCAAGGGGTCGGTCAGTATCCTTTTTATATTTCTCCCTTGCTTTCTCTCTTCCTCTCATCTTTTCTCTCTCTCTTCCTCTCTCTCTCTCCCTCTCTCGTCCACTCTTTCCTCGTTATTTTTATCCTACTTCGTTCCCTCTCCTTTCCTCTCCCTTCCTCAATCCACTCTCAACCGCCTGAATCTCCCTCATTCGTCTTCCTCTTTCTGCGTGTCTCTGTAGTGTCAAAACTGTTTTATTTAAATATGCACCCGAATCCAATCAGATTGAGTTTCACTCTTTTGAAAAAGATGCAGTTTTAGTACGAAAGTAAATTCTTTTATTTTTATAAAAAAAAATTCTTTAAATTCATTCATTTCAATATCTTTTTACGTTTGTGTGAATTTTATCCCAGTTTCTTTTATTATTATTATTTCAGAATTTGTCAAAGTACATCAAGATTAATTTGAAAGAATTCGTACGATAATATTTTAAATTTTGATTTTTTTTACAATATTTTTTTTAACGAAATTAAATAATTATATATATATTTTTTATTTTTTTATAATAACTTTAAAAAAATATAATGTTTTGATTATGTTTTTTATTATGAAATAAAAATTCTTTTCATTTTGGTTACAAAAAATTAAAAATAAAAGTATTTAATTCCAAAAATACATAATTCATTTGTTTTTCATAAAATCTCAGCAATGTAAAAAAATATATTAAAAAAACTAAATATTTTATTTAAAATTTATAGTAATGATAAATGAAAATGATTATTTAACCTGTACAGTACAAAATTAACATTTTTTTTCTAAAATTAACTTGAAATATAACAAGATGAAGTCTCCCTTAAAAAATAAAAAATAACTCGTAAACAAAAAACGTAGAAGGGGAGAAAAGACTATTTCAGCAAGTTTGCTCAATCCGTGTTTGCAGCAAATTTGTAAGCGTAAAACCAAATAGTAAAACAAAGAATTGTGAATGAAGGCCACACAGTTTGTAATTCTTTACTCTTCCATTGAAAAACACGTCCAGGTTGCTTGTAACTTGGCCCGCAGGTAATGTTCAAAGTGTCACCTGTGCAAGCTGTGGGTGTAGCAGGTAGCTAAAAGGAGAGAAGACAAAAGATACAAATTGAATAAAAAGCAGAATATTTTTTTACAAACTGAAATAGGCTCTCATTTTCTTATGTATTTGTATGTTATAAAAGGTTCATTATATGATAGTTATACATTACCTAAAACTAAAACAAATAAAGTATTACATGCAAAATTTTTTGTAGTTTATAATAAATCTTTTCTTATATTCAGTATGTTTTAAAAGCTTTTCTCAGGTAATAAAAATAGTTTATTGAAACACAAAACTATACGTTTTGAATTCATAGTTTAAAGCAGTGATATTTAACCTTGCGGTAATTACCCCCCCCCCGGGGGGTAATTCGGCCTTTTTTTGTTTTTAGGGATAACGAGCTGGTGCCACTGTTAAAAATAAAAGCTGAGTTATGGTTCCACTAAACGTTTGTTATTCTTTCCTAGTTTTCCTTTTCTTATAGTTGTCATTTATAAAAAGGGGTGGGGTTAATTACGGTTTTGTTAGCTAGCTCAAGGGGTAACTAACAGTGGGAAAAAGGTTAAATACCACTGGTTTAAAGGTAATAATATATATGAAACTACAGTGCACCATTCGTACAAGATAGATAAATGATTATAACTCAGTTAATAACATACATCATTGGGTATTAACATATGAAACAAAACCACAAAAACCCATACATAAGAAAACACACACACACACACACACACACACACACACACTTCCTTTAACACGTGAGCACATGTACATAAATGGACAAAGACGTACATATTTTCAACGTAAATTAATGGAGAGGCACTGCTTTCCCTAATAAGATATTAAGGGGATCTTTTTGGTTTGGCGGACTGCTACAGATTTTTACGAAACTTAGGTTAGGTTAAGTCGTGATATTTTCGTTAGTTTTAACGAAAATATTACGACTTAACCTAACCAATCGTCAAGGGCGTACAGTTGACCTAACCGGGCATTCAATAATTTTCCCGTAGGTTTCGATTAATTTTTAGCAACGTTTACATAATAATTTTTTCTCTCGAGGAGCCGAAATTCTGTAGCAGTCCTCCAAACCGAAAAGACCCTATTAAGATATGCGTTACAAAGCGATAAAACTTTTTCTCTTAGAAATTGAAATCAAATTCTTTGGCATCAAATACAATTTGACATTTAACGCCACAAGGAAAACAACAACGAATGACAAAAAAAAAAATTAGACTAACACGAACGTAGATGTAGCTCGTAGCGTAAACTAACCCACTTTTTGTTATACTGTTCCTACTTTTTTTTTTCTTTTCTTATCCTCTCTTTACTTGCATGTCTGTAGTTTGCATGGTATGACAGTGTTTGAGTTAAGACTGTATTTACATGGTTTGTAAGCGTTCTTATTTTACTTCTTTTCATCTTTCACCCCTTTCCTATTCTCTTCGACTATTTTTCCGACTTGTCGGCAGTGGCCGGCGGATGATGATGGTGATTCTTTCTCTCTCTTTTTCTGAATGAATTTCAACCCACGAATGATAGGTTTTGCTACTTACTCAACCCCTTATTCTCTTCTTTTAACCCACTACTCTTTCCTTTCTCTCGGGCTAACCTTAGAGTGGATCTTAGGGTCTTTGTTAGCCTTAGCTTCTGTAGATCTGTAGACCTGAAGATCAGGGCCCCCAACCTTCTTTAGTTAGCTTTATAAGGCTAACTAACGAAAATATCACGACCTAAACTAACCACTCGTTAGGTCAACTGTACGCCCTTGACGATTGGTTAGGTTAGGTCGTGATATTTTCGTTAGTTAACTTTATAAAGCTAACTAAAGAAGGCTGGGGCCGGGGGGCCCTGATCTTCAGGTGATCCAATCTTTTACTTTCTTTATCAAAAATTATACTTAATAGATGAAAGTTAGTTAAATGTAAATCTCTAAATAAATAACCCTATTTACATTCTTTTACGCAAAAAAAAGTATTACAGCTATATATATATATATATAATACATTAGAGGTAAAGTCACTGTAAATCATTTACAAAAGTTGCCGTATTTTATCTTAAGGGGTTTTAATTAACTATATATATATGTGTGTGTGTGTGTGTGTGTGTGTGTGTTGGTTTTGAAGCGAAATACGTTGAGAAGTAGAACAACTTTTATTCGTAAAAATGTTCCAATAATATTTGAACCACCACCTTACTGAATACCTTCCATATTCAGTAAAGTTAATTCTACAATAAAATTATACATATAGATAGATAGATAGATAAATAGATAGATAGATAGTGATGGAACGTGTTCTTTGCTTTTTAAAAGATATTTAAAAAAAAAAACTCAACCCGTCAAAAACTTTTTTTGAGGCGGGGAAAGTGTTGCTGGAAAGTAATTTACTTAAAATATGAGTCTGAAAGTAAGGATTATAATAATAAAAAAAAACCTCGGGATCACCTGAAGATCAGGGCCCCCAGCCTCAACTGGGGCCTGATCTTCAGGTGGGAAAAATTGGGGGCCTTGATTTTCATGTGCCAAAATTAAGGATCATCTGAAGATCTTCCCCACCAGAGTGTCCACCTGAAGATCTTACCCCCCCCAGCCCGATCCACCTGAAGATACTCCACCCCAGTCCGCTCCACCTAGAGATACTCCCCCCCCCAGTTTGTTTTGACATATAAAACAAACAATTCATTCTATGGGATATAATGCTCGGTTAGGTTAATTGAATGCCCGGTTAAGTCAACTGTATGCCCTTGACGATTGGTTAGGTTAAGTTGTGATATTTTCGTTAAAACTAACGAAAATATCACGACTTAACCTAACCAATCATCAGTACCAAGTACAGTTGACCTAACCGGGCATTCAGTTAATCTAACCGGGTATTCAGTTGACCTAATCGGGCATTCAATTAGCCTAACTGGGCATATACTGTATATATATATATATATATATATATATATATATATATGCGTGTGTGTGTGTGTGTGTGTGTGTGTGTGTGTATATACAGATATATATATATATATATGGATCACCTGAAGATTATTCCCCCAGCCCGATCCACCTTTATGTTTCTCCTCATTTTTTTTTATCACAATAAAAATTTTCTGATCTTATTTTTATCTTCCTTTAATCTGCGGGCCCTGATCTTCAGGTGGGAAAAAGTTGGGGTCTTCATCTTCAGGTGGGAAAATTGGGGGTCCTGATCTTCAGGTGATCCAAAATTTGTTTCATATATTAGGATCATATTAACTGTTTGTGTCAAATATTAAGAGTAATTTATTATGATTAGTTTTTAATATACAGGGTGTACATAAAGTCAGGATCTATTTCTTGTGAAGCACTTGGAAATTATATGGAATTCAATCATAAAATGATAAAGTGGTAACATTTATTAAATAATTAAGAGTAGGATTCGACGTGACGCCCATCAGTATCCCTGCACAGCTCAAATCGTTCCGCAGCATTTCTAAACACATTCTGGAGCATTTGCGGGGCTATGTTATCTGCAGCAGTTCGTATACGTGTACGTAAGTTTTCAAGACTCGTAATCTTCGTCTGATAGACGGCGATTCGATAAAGCCCCATGCAAAGAAATCTAAAGGGGTTAAATCTGGTGATCTCGCTGGCCAAGGTCTTTGCTTCCGCGTCCGATCCAGCGATTTGGAAAACGTCCATTTAGATAATCCTGAACAATTTTGGCATAGTGACAAGGAGCACCATCATGTTGATAGACGACGGTACTAACAATCCTATCCCCGTCGTCTTACAACATGATGGTGCTCCTTGTCACTATGCCAAAATTGTTCAGGATTATCTAAATGGACGTTTTCCAAATCGCTGGATCGGACGCGGAAGCAACAGACCTTGGCCAGCGAGATCACCAGATTTAACCCCTTTAGATTTCTTTGCATGGGGCTTTATCAAATTGCACGTCAATCAGACGAAGATTACGAGTCTTGAAAACTTACGTACACGTATACGAACTGCTGCAGATAACATAACCCCGCAAATGCTCCAGAATGTGTTTAGAAATGCTGCGGAACGATTTGAGCTGTGCAGGGATACTGATGGGCGTCACGTCGAATCCTACTCTTAATTATTTAATAAATGTTACCACTTTATCATTTTATGATTGAATTCCATATAATTTCCAAGTGCTTCACAAAAATAGATCCTGACTTTATGTACACCCTGTATATTATAAAGACTTTAAGATATTCAAATGTATCATAATTCAATGAAATACTCAATAAAATATCAATTTCAAAGAGACCAATTAATACAGAATACTGTCTTTGTACCATATTGTAGCACCATATTAACTCAAGTTAACCCTTTGAGGATAAAGGGACATATTTGTTCCAACGGAAATAATAATATAAATTGCAGAATGATACAACATTTCTACAAATACGTCTACGTGTTTATATAGGTATCGTTTAGCTGTTAGGAAAGGAACCCAAAATGAATAAGTTAAGTGGCTATAGTTACTAACATATCTAATTTTGAATAACACTAAAACTTACACATTTTAGTTCAAAGAAACATATACCTGTCGTCAAAGGGTTAATGATGATTAAAAGTAATTATCAGTTTAATTTATAACATATTAATTACATATTAATAAGTATTTTAATACAGCATATCGTGGTATGGTAGAATTTTGAATATAACATACTTTCCTGTCCCTGAATGCTCCGAACTATCAAAAATGTAGAAGAAAGCTAAAAATATTAGATATTTTCTAAGCCTGGCATGGGTTATTAATAGTCGGACCGCTATCCGGATTCGGATCATAAAGAGATTGTAGATGGACAGCCAGAAATGAACCCATACTCTGATCACAGGATTTACTTTAAAATATGGGCAAATTTGAACATTTTGAAAGAATAAAAATCTAACTTTTTTTTTTTTGTAAATTTTAAATTTATTTTTTATTTGTAAGATTAAAAATGGTGATTTTAAGTTGATTTCGATAAAACAATGTCAACCACATTACGAAAACATTCCGGGAAAACAGGTGAAGTGTAGGTATCCATCATTGGTTGAGTTAAAAAAAAAGCTTTCCATGCGGACTTCAGAGAAATTTAATTGGCGACGATGCCTAACATTAATTCATATAAAAAAATTTCATAAATTATATCACACATGCGCAATATATATATATATATATATATATATATATATATATACACGCAAGCGGTCGACTTGGGGGTAATAATGACCGATGATGCCAAATTCGAGACACAAAATCAGAGAGCAATAAACAAAGCAAAAAGAGTTGCGGGACAAGTATTAAGAACGTTTAAAAGAAGGGACAGGACAATAATGATTCCCCTGCTGAGAACACTGATCATACCAAAACTTGAATACTGCTCAGTTTTGACGTCCCCATATAAAAAGGAAGAAATTAATAAACTAGAAGAAACGCAGAGACATTTCACAGCCAAGATTGATGGCTGCAAAGAACTCAACTACTAGGAAAGACTACGTAAACTAAATCTGTACTCCCTGGAAAGAAGAGAGAGGTACACCATATGGAAAATGATCGAAAAGCTGGTACCAAACCTAAAACTAAACCCACTTACTATTCAAACAACGCTGGAAAATAGGAAAGGCAGAATGTGTAGTGTTTCCAAATTAAAGGCCCGACAAGGGACCTCTTCAACACTGAAGGAAAATAGCTTGGTTGTCAGGGGGCCAAGACTTTTTAACCATCTTCCAAAAGACCTCAGAAACGTTACAGAGGTCAAAGTTGAAGTCTTCAAGAGAATACTAGATGCTTGGCTTAGGACGGTACCAGATGACCCGGGTGTACCTGGCTATGTTCGGTGGAGAGCGCAAGAAAGCATCTCGTCCCTCCACCAAGCCAGGCCTAGAGGCGGGGCCACCAGCGTGACCTGCGTGTGAAGAAAGGTTAACGAGGTGTGGGTGTGTATATATATAATATATATATATATATATATATATGTGTGTGTGTGTGTGTGTGTGTGTGTAAAAATGAACAATGAATAATTCTTATATTCATATATTCTAATATTCATATATTCTTATATTCATATGTTCACATATTCATATATTCTTATATTCTTATATTCACTTTTTCATATAGAGTCAAAACTCGCATAACGCTCACGCAAGTCCTGATAAATTTTTTTATTTTCTTTCTATTTTATTTTTGCTGAATAATTAATGAATTATTTCTTTTTAAATTACTTAATCATTTTTTAAGATTCAGCTTAATGTAATCTGCAATGTTCATTTTCTTTATACATTCTCTCTTCTTTGTAAAAGATGAAGTCATGTCTTGCTTAACACTTAATTTTAAATTTTAAGCATTTAATTTTGGCTCATATGCGTGTTTAATTGTAATTCATAATAAAATGCATATTTCAATTTCCATTTTTAGTTAACTCGGTAGATCATGATAACATCAATCTGTGAATATGCGGTTTAAAATAAAAATATGGCTTCATCTTCAAATATCTTGCTTATCTATCTAGACAATGCTCCAGCTAAAATATTTACCTTAACTTTAAGTATTTTGCAAAATAATTCAGCCTATTGAGAATAAATAAAAAAAACAGGTTAGCATTAAATAATAATGATGTCATTAAATTTTAGGTATATAAACATATAGAATTTCTCCAGTGTTCATTCTGATTCTCATTTGTCTGATCTGACTTAGAGGCTGAGCATTACCTGTAACATTTTAGCAGTAAACTACAGTAAGAGAATATCTTTGTCTTCTCCTTCGAGCCTTGTTTTCTTCAGAGAACTTAGTCTTAAAATAGAGAAAAAATAATTTCCAGATACGCTACAAGAAGAATCGGAGAACCCTTAGAGAAATTAGTAAGCTTCACAGAGTCCTCCGATACCCTACAAGAAGAAATCGGAGAGTAGTATAAGAGAAACTACTGCGATCTACAGGGTACCAGCTACTTCAACGTAACAAATCCGTTGCTGCCACCTAATCGGAACCCCCGTCAACCTCCAACCGCCCAAGGCCATAGACGGAGGGGTTAATATATATATATATATATATATATATATTATATATATATATATATATATATATATTATTAAAATATATATATATTAACATTTAACAAGTACTTTATTGACTATATGTATTTTCTATTCGAAATATAAAAAGTTGAAACACTTATTAAATCTATGCTGTAGGTTGCAAGTCTAATCTTAGTTAACAGAAAATCTATTTCATATATTTAACTATACAAACATTATTTTGCTTTTACAGCATACTCGTACAACAAATAATTAATTTATTGAAGCCATATATTTATTTTCAATGTAAAAACATTTTTTTCTTACAAAAAAGAACGAGTAAATTACACAGGTTTTTTGCAACATATATATATATATATATATATATATATATATATATATATATATATATATATATATATATATATATATATATATATGTGTGTGTGTATATATATATATATATATATATATATGCTGTTATGCCCAGCACTTGCTTGGGATGGGCTGAGTGTATTAAATTTTAATTATTTAAATCGTTTTTTTATTTTTTGTCCTATCCCCCAGTAATTGGAGGGCCTGCGGTGTCCCCAATTACTGTCGGTCTAATTATTTAGTCAATAAGGCTATAGAAAACAACGCAGCCATGAAACTCTTAAGCTTCACAAATATATATATATATATATATATATATATATGCTGTTATGCCCAGCACTTGCTTGGGATGGGCTGAGTGTATTAAATTTTAATTATTTAAATCGTTTTTTTTATTTTTTGTCCTATCCCCAGTAATTGGAGGGCCTGCGGTGTCCCCAATTACTGTCGGTCTAATTATTTAGTCAATAAAGCTATAGAAAACAACGCAGCCATGAAACTCTTAAGCTTCACAAATCTTGAAACAATGTGAAGCTCAAGATTTTTATGGCTGCGTTCTTTTCTATAGTTTTATTGCGATGCTGGGGCCTTCGGACCCAGTAATTACAACGCTAGGTATATGCATTCTTTTATATAGTTTTATTGACCAAATAATTGAACCGACAGTAATTGGGGGACCGCAGGCTCGCCAATTTCTGTCCATTGTTAACCAACCTAACGTGACCAAATCCAAAATCATTCCCTCAACGTTTTTTTCTTCTAATATTATACTATTTTTAAAAACCAACCAACTAATTCAGCTCTTTTTAGAAACCCAAAAGTTCACGGACACACACACACACACACACACACACACACAAAAACTTGATTTTATATATATATATATATATATATAATATATATATATATACTCTGTATGTGTGTGTGTGGGTGTATATATATATATCGGTGGTGCAGTGGTTAGCATCACTGACTACGAATCCACCGTCCCTGGGTTCGAAATCCGGTGACGGCAGTCAGCGCGCAGCAAACGCAGCTGTTCAATGTTCATCTTTCCACACAGCAAGAAATCAAGTCCGGGCAAAGACTTTGTAATTTCTAACCGGCCGTGACGGGGCGTGGTTCGGATTCCACTTTAAACTGTAGGGCTAAGGTCGAATGACAAGCTTGACCTTCGTCAGAATGAACAATTCGGGCGGGAGAGAAGCCAAGGTAAACCAAGGTGTGTGTGTGTGTGTGTGTGTGGGTGTGTGTGTATAGGGTGATTCTCAAAAACCTTTTTTTCAAATTCTATGTGGGCACGTCCGGCATTTAGTACCTTTCGACTAACTAACACTTCATGTAAACATTCAACTTCTCCAAAGAAGGTTTAGAGGTGCCCCGGGCACTTGAAATTTTCACTCTTCAATTCACAGAGTAGAAATGAACAGGAACACCAATTTTCTTTCCTCGAGTTGGGGGAAACTGGAAGCTAGACTGCAAGCCCACCTTAGATCCGATCTAGCAAGATGAACCTCATGAATCTTCTTGCTATAGATTCTCAGATATGCCTTTCTGATTCAGGTCGTAAAAAGCTATCGGAAACGTTGTCAAAATTTCCATTCTGGGTCTGGTTAAGGGAAGATATTCGTTTTTGTGGTCATCATTTTGTGTTGCTAACAATATTTCTTTTGAGTGAAAACCAATAAATTAAAAAAAATGCTGATGTTGGAAGAACCTGAAGACATATCACAGAGTTTCATAAGTTTCATAACCGTAAAACTGTTCATTCATTCTTGCTGGATCGGAACTGGGGTGGGCATACAGCCTTGGCCTCCACGTTCCCTCCGCACGTCCAATCGATAAAAGAAAAGTTGATGTATTTTCTGTTAATTTATACTCCGTAACTTGAAAAGTGAAAACTTTAAGTGCCTCCTCTAAACCCTCTTCAATCGAGTTGAAATACTGAATGAATTCTTTACCAGTCGAAAGGCACCAATATATTATATAATATATATATATATATATATATATATATATAATATATATATATATATATATATATATATATATATATTTACCTTACCTTACCTTATGTTGTTTCGTGTGTTGGTCTCTCTTCACACGGAGGTCAAGCTGGTGGCCCCGCCTCTAGGTCTGGCCTGGTGGAGGAGCGAGTTAGTTTCTTGCGCTCTCACCGTACATAGCCAGGCACGCCCGGCTCATCTGGTACTGTCCTGAGCCAGGCATCCAGTCTTTTCTTGAAGACTTCAACTTTGACCCCCGTTACGTTTCTGAGGTCCTTAGGAAGCTGGTTGAAAAGTCTTGGCCCCCTGACAACCAAGCTATTTTCCTTCAGGGTTGAGGAGGTCCCTTGTCGGGCTTTTAATTTGGGAACACTACACATTCTGCCTTTCCTATTTTCCAGTGTTGTTTGAATGGTAATTGGGTTAGTTTTAGGTTTGGTACCAGTTTTTCGATCATTTTCCATATGTAGATTATGATGTACCTCTCTCTTCTTCTTTCCAGTGAGTACAGATTTAGTTTACGTAGTCTTTCCCAGTAGTTGAGTTCTTTGCAGCCATCAATCTTGGCTGTGAAATGCCTTTGCGTTTCTTCTAGTTTATTAGTTTCTTCCTTTTTATATGGGGACGTCAAAACTGAGCAGTATTCAAGTTTTGGTATAATCAGTGTTTTTAGCAGGGGAATCATTACTGTCCTGTCCCTTCTCTGAACGTTCTTAGAACCTGTCCGGCGACTCTTTTTGCTTTATTTATCGCTATCTGATTTTGTGTTTCGAATTTCGCATCATCTGTCATCATTATCCTGAGATCAATCGCTTTCATGCTTCTCTGAATTTCCTGTCTATCTGGAGCATAATATGCAGTCTGTTTAAGTTCTTCTTTTCTACCATATCTCAAGAGTTGAAATTTCTCGGCGTTGAATGACATGTTGTTGTCTTCTGACCATTTGTATATTTTGTTCGTGTCCCTCTGCAAGGCCTCCACGTCATGTACATCGCTGATTTTTCTGCTGATCTTTGTATCGTCTGCAAAGGATGTTACTATACTATTGCTGTTTACTCCGCTGTCTATGTCTGTTAGCATGATAATGAACAGGAGTGGGGCCAGTACTGTCCCTTGTGGTACTGAGCTGCGTACTTCCGATTCTGATGATGATTACCTTGAATTTTGACGACCTGCAGACGATCACTAAGGAAGTTGTAGATCCATTTTCCCACTTTGCCTGTTATTCCCATGTCTTTAATTTTATGTCCTATTATACCATGGTCACATTTATCGAAAGCTTTAGCAAAATCTGTGTATATAACATCGTAGTTGTCATTGCCTTCCAATGCACCTAGGATATTGTTGTAGTGCTCTATTAGTTGTGATAGGCATGATCTACCTGATCGGATCCATGCTGATTTTCGTTGAATCTTTCCCGTGTCTCCAGGAAATCATAAATTTTCTCTCTAACTATTCTTTCAAATACTTTGGTGAGGTGGGACGTCAATGACACTGGTCTATAGTTCTTTGCTTGAGATCTGTCCCCTCCTTTATATATAGGGACAATGTTTGCTCTCGCTACATCTTCTGGTGTAAACTCAAAGTCTGTTATATACTCTCCTTGCAATTCCTCTTCAAAGAATGCATTTATGTCAGGTATCGCTTTGTCACTTTTTGGGGTACTGAAAACTGATTCATATTGAGCTCTCAATGTATCAGATATTTCTTTTGGATCGTCGGTTAGTTCATTATTTCCCGTCCTTAAGGGCCCAATAGCGGCGCGCGTTTTTGTTTTCCTTTTTGCATAGCTATAGAAGTATTTTGGATTTTCCTTTATTGCTTCTACCGCCTTTTCCTCTTCCCTCTCTGTATGGTCCTTAATCAGGGCTTGTATTTCCCTATCGATACCCTCCAGTTTTTCTTTTATTATTTTCCTGCCATTATCTCCGCAGTTTCCTAACTTCGCCTCCACTCTCTTTCTTTTGCGGAATAGTCTTCTCTTTTGCCTTTCTAGCCAGCTCCTCTTTCCTTTTGGCTGTGATTTCGGAGCATATTTTTCTAAAATTCTCAGCGTTTTTTCCTCCAAAGTTGTTAGCATTTCTTCCGTTGTTTTATTCTCGAAAATTGTTCTCCATTCTATTTGGGCCATGTGCGATCTGATTGCTTCCCAATTTATAGTCTTCGAGTTTAAGTTAAAGGCCCCGAATTTACTTCTTTCCACAATATGTGTATTGTCTTCTAATGCTGCCATCATATTTGTTGATATCTCGATTAGTTGTGGTCTGAGATAATGGTTGGGGTTATTTTTATATCAGCAATCAAGTTCGTGTTATTCGTGAATACCAGATCCAGGCAGTTATTTTTTCTGGTATTTTCTGTTATCTCCTGTGTCAGCATAAACTCGTTTGTGAGAGCCATCAACATTTTTGCTTGTTCCTGATCTTCTCTTGTGCCCCCCTTGTCCTGGTGAATATATATATTCCTATTCACCTTTTTGTATTTTATAAATGGGAAGTTAAAGTCTCCGCAGATCATTATATTGGGGGATGGAGGGTTTATGGCCTTTATTAGCTTTCTAATGTCATTAATGGCCTCCGAGAATTTTTCGGTTGGGTGCTTGGAGGTCTATAGATGACTATTACTATCAAGTTTAGTTTTTCTATTTTCACTGCTAGGAGTTCCACATAGCTGTTTGATTTACTTATTATCGTCTCTGTCATATGACCTTCCTGTACATATATAGCACAGCCACCTTTCCGTCTCGTCGTTCTATCCAGTCTTAGTAAGTTAAAGCCCTCTATATTTATCTCTTTCTTATCAATACAATGTTCGCAGTTTTCACAATTTCCTTGGCAATCTTTAAGATGAGTTTCTGTGAGGCATGCGATGTCCGCCCTTGTTTCGCCCATAAATCCTTTCAGGTACGAAACCTTATTGAGTGATTGGTTTGGTCTTATTCCTTGAATATTAGCCAGGACAATTTTTATGTTCTCTGTTTTTCGTTGCCCCTTGTGCATTTCAAGTTCGTTTTCCTTCGATATCGCTTGATTCGTTGCTCTATGATCCTCCGAAAGAGATCCGTTTCCTCCTACTTGTATTGGTAGCTTCTTGCCCGGTAGCGATTTGGCTCGGGGGTTTCCAGCTGTGTCAATTGCATGTGGATGACATTTAGCATTCGTAAGGTGTCTGAGATGTTGAAAAAATTTTCTTGTTCGCTTATTGTGTTCCTATTGTTGTTCCTATTGTTATTTTTATTCCTATTGTCATTTAAACTTTTTCCTTTGTTCGTTGAGTCCGTCGGGAGATGTTGATAGTAGCATTTATTCCCGAATTTGCAGGTTCCGTATTTTGCGTAAGTTCTGCAAATGTAAATTCTGCATATATATATATATATATATATATATATATATATATATATATAATCTGGAATATTATGCAGGTACATGCATGAATTTTCATGATGAGAAAATCGCTCCTACGAGAGGGTTCAAACCCAACCCTTCTTGAGTAGGTGAGGCCTAAAGGTTAGCACAACCTGTCGTATATTTAAACAACCTAGGAAAAGCATAACTCTTTCGCTTCCAGAGGCATTTTACGTATTAACCCTCGTGCACTAGAGGTAACGACCACCGTTTCATTCAAACTATCTTGTGCAATAGGGGTCCACGGAGGATTTTTCATGATGTAAAATTCGTCCCTCACCATGATATTCCATTTATTGGACCCAGCGTTGTACCAAGTCGTTTGAATGAAATGCTAGTCATTACCTCGAGTGCCGGAGGTTTAACACGGTAAATGCCTCTGGACGTGAAAGCATTATGCGTTTCCTAGGTTGTTTAAATATATAACAGATTGTGTTAACTCTTATTCTGTCATAATGTAGTGAACAACGCCCTCACTTTCTACTCAAGAGGTGGTGGCTTCGAATCCTGGTTGGGGCAATTATTTCATATACTGTATTTGTAGTTTGAATTGTATCATAGATAGAAAGTAAATATTTCGCTAATTTCTCAAGAGAGAGAGAGAGAGAGAGAGAGAGAGAGTTAGAAGTCAGGATTTTGAACATTATTATTTTTAACCAAATGTTTCAAAACCCCCATTTTCCATTACCGAATCAGTGATGCTACAAATGATGTAAATATTTATTATTACAGTAATGGAATATGTAAGTTAATAAAGATTAAAACTTAGGTTATAAAACTTAAAATATAGTAAATAACAATTTAAATTCGAGTTCATGATACAGCAATTACCAATTACCTAAATATCATAATTACAGTCTGTTAATTTCTAAATATTATAATTACAGTCTGTTAATTTTTAATACTATAGTTTCAGTGTGTTAATTTTTAATATCAGAATTACAGTCTGTTAATTTTTAATATTAGAATTACAGTTGGTTAATTTCTAAATATCATAATTACAGTCTGTTAATTTCGTGGGATTTCATATGCACGGCGGGAAATTTAAATAAGTTACACGTAAAATTCAATGCGTTGCATATAAAATCGTACGTTATAATACACCAACGCCCTTAACTCACTGGGTAACACTGTTTTTCTATAAGCAAGGCGAGGAAACTATGGTCAGTGGTTCGACTCCTGATAATGTTGGTTAATAATAATCTAGGAGTTATTGCAATGGCCTCCTGCCCTCGAGGCAATGACAGTATTTCATTCAAATCTTTGGTCTAACACTGAGGGCATACGGATAGAATATCATGCGTGAATACGCACGATACTATGATACATAAAGCAAAAATGACTCCAGCAGAGGGGTTAGCGCGGAGGGGTTAATACGGAAAACACCTCTGGACGTGAAAGGGTTATGTTTCATCTGGGTGTTGAAATATGTGTCAGGTTGTACTTGAGATGTATAGGTTCGAATCCTGGTGGGAGCATTTTTGCATCATGTAAATTCGTGCGTGTTTGTGCATGATATTCCATATATATATATATAATATATATATATATATATATATATATATGGCATAACACTCATGGTCACACGTGCTTTTCGCATGAAACAAAACTGCCCCACTACGTTTCGAACCCGGGGCCTCCTGGGTAAGGTTCGCGTAGTGTGATGGTACCGCTCGCGACTCCTAATCAGGAAGTCCCGTGTTAGAATTCTGGTACGGCCATTTCTATTTCATATATATATATATATATATAGGGTGAACCAAATGTAGGTGGACAGTAAATGATAACGTTTATTTTGAGAATACATATTTAATTTTTTTGTATACTATAATACAAAATAAAATTTAAATAAATTTAGTTATAATATTTAATATAATATAACACAAACACCATAGTTATAATGAACACCATAGTTATAATATAATATAACACAAACCGTATTCAATCTACTGTCCACCTACTTTTGGTTCACCGTGTATATATATATATATATCAGAAAGTAAACAAAATAAATTTTTAATTATAGAATAGAATTCTCAATTTTATTATATTTAATTGCAGATATTGAATAAATGAAGACAACGTATTCGTGTGCACATTTGTCTTCTTGCTTTTACCCCTGTAATGAAATGTTGGGTTATTTTCCCGTAGATTTTCTTCGGTAGAAATTGTTTG
Source organism: Bathynomus jamesi (assembly GCA_023014485.1). Classification (NCBI taxonomy): domain Eukaryota; kingdom Metazoa; phylum Arthropoda; class Malacostraca; order Isopoda; family Cirolanidae; genus Bathynomus; species Bathynomus jamesi. Next base: position 210,036 of record JAJOZX010003992.1, read on the forward strand.
AATTATTCATAAATGAAATTTTCGCATAGGATGTTCTGTTTTAAATATATAATTTTTCCATTTTCAGGGGTTATGTTAATTATGTTTCCCCCTTCCCTGTTGGAAGGGGGACGTTGTTTTTCCTGTTTCCTTCTTTTTGTCTTCTTTCTTTCTTTGTCTTTTTAGCAACTACGTTTAGGTTAAACCGTTAAAGGTCCTGGAAGGTAGGAAGGTAGGAAAGAAGACGATTTCCGTTACGCTACCTCCTTTTTTAAATTTTATGTGTGGTATACTATTACGCCTCCTTATTACTTATGTATAATATATTTAACCCATCGTAAAATAAGATAATCATGTCTTCTTTTAGAACTTTCCCTAAGAAACTATGTTCTGAGTAATTATAAGATATATTTAAGTAAGTTTTTCTTTTGTCTTTAGGAAATTACTACTTATAATTACTACTTATAGTACAAAAGTACTACTTTTGAGACATACTTAAAGATGTCATTGGTTCATTAAAAGGTTTTAGACATACAGTAATGCTAAGATATTCCTTTGTTATGGTTTCCAATTTAAAAACGTTTCGAGTCTTGATTTGTTTTTCATATGAGAAATACCCGTTATAATCACTATTAAAATAATTTAATTTGTTTCTGCTTTTCCTTGAATAAAAAGTGGATCCTAAACTTTTGAAACCTTTTGGAAAGGAAAGATTTTTTTTTTTCAGTGTGTTTCTTTCGTTTTTATTCTTTTTTTCTTTCTGTCTATTCCATCTTCTTTTCTGGACTAGCCTAGAGAGGATCTTAGGGTCTTTGTTAGCCTGCACCTTCTGTAATTTGTTGTGTAAGTTATATTTTACCAGAATGTTGCGCAGTACATCACATGCAAGCTTATTCTTTTTGTTACTTCTTAACAGTTTACTGTCCAACGTTCCCATTTTGGGAACATACACTTCAGATGCTGCGGGACTTTTCAAACAAAAAAATTGAAAAATTGAACAAAAATTAAAATTTAATTTTATCAATAAAATGTAAATGGAATCCTAAATACTCAAACGAAATGAGCAGACATGTTAATTTTTTATAGCTATCCAATCTTTGGTTCACATAACCGTCAGTAAAGGGTTGTTAATAATAAAGTTAACATGCTTCATGCTGTTAACGATAACGAAAAAGATAATATAAGAGGAACAAATGCCTTTCGTTTTCTTTATATGCAATGAATGTTTCTGTAGTCGCTTATGAATAACTTGATACATATTGCGATTTTGCGGAAGATAGTTTTAAAGAAAAAATGCAAACTACGTTTTAGTAAATAGTAGAATCGTGGATTGTAAATGATAAAAGAACTTGTCCCAAAGAAGTGATAGTGTTATGCTGGCTAACAGAAGAAAAAGAGACGAAAGAACGACCGAGTTGCTGTCACTCTTGAAAATGGCCGCTGTGTCTATTTCACCAGTAGAACGTTGAGTAAAGAAAGGAATAGGTGTGCTCTGCAAAATGGAAAGTATTTCAAGAGTACGCTGATAGTATGTCGAAAGCAGGAGAGCGGATGAAGCGACCTACTTCTTGACAAGCGGGGTCCTCTGAAATTATCTGAAAAATACAAAACTACGCTTCTAGGTAATGGAGAAAACCTTTCATTTTACTTTCAATTTACCTTTGGCCCACCAAGTGTAATATTTAAATGTACATAATATATTTGGCTCTTTTTTATTTACGCTCCATTCTAAAATAGACACAGCGGACGGTCGTTTTGATATATATATATATATATATATATATATATATATATATATATATATATTATATATATATATATATATATATTATTTCACACCAATAAAATATATCTATTGAGCAGAGAAATGTTTTCGTTAAATAAGAAGACTACTCTAACACAGTGTAGACTGTAGGTATATAGGCTTAGCGTATTTAAGTAATTATGTAGCCTGCCATACTAAATATTAAAAAAAATTATTCATAAACCACTTACATAACATCTTAATAATTAGGCCTAGCTACGAGCCACTAGGCTCTGCATTATTCTCCCTACAAAATCTTGGCCTATATAGAACTCATTAAAATTGTTATCACATTTTACTCTCCTTTTTATGTTACGGCTAAATTTTAGGTCCACTCTTCCACAATTGCACTCCAAGATTTCGAAAAAATCATGGTTTTTAGGTTAATTAAAAGAACTTGTGTATTGTTTGTGGAAGTTTCTACAGTGATACAGAGTACCGCAGCACATTTTAAAGGCATTTTACATTTATTTACAACAGCACACTTTAAAGGCATTTTACATTTATTTACAATAAACAAACTTTAATTAACTTTGAATGCTTGAAATAGGACTCCATTAGATTTTAATTTACAGTCGAGTCATTACATCATCAACCTCCAACATTTATAATTGGCTGCAAAAATTGTCCCCATCCGAGTTGCATGATTATAATATTGCAATTTTTTAGAATATTAATTAAGAAATTATGAATTAAATACATAATTTTATAAAATAATTTTATACGTTCAAACTACATAATAAAAAATGCCTGATTCACCCCCATTTTAAGTGCAGGCATTTTCATTAGAATAATCCTCTCTCTCTCTCTCTCTCTCTCTCTCTCTATATATATATATATATATATATTATATATATATATATATTTATATATATATATGTGGTGTGTGTGTGTGTGTGTACTCTTTGTAAGCATTAGAGTCGATGGATGAATGACTCATAATATTTGTTTTGACCGCTTGCGGATTTCAACTTTGAGAATGATTTTATTTTAGTTTCTTTCTCATAAAGATAAGGGTAGTTACATGGTAGTTACAAAAAGGCATAATAGTGAACAATTTTTTATTTTATTTTTAAAAAATAAATTGCTTATTAGATTTTTAATAAAGCATACAACTACATGAAAATTAGGTTAGGTTAGGTTAGGTTAACCCTTTCATACCTGATTTTCGTTTACTTTTCATGCCACAAAAAAAACACTTGTGTTATATCTCCAGAATTACTAAAATCTCATAAAATTTGATGGTCTCATTTGCGCCCATACAGCATGAAAGGGCTAAAGTACCTTAGAATTTTCGCTCTCCCATGCTTATTAGAAGAATTCTAAAAGTACAAAATCCGAGCTTTTAATACATCCATCTTTAGTAATTCATTAATTAAATTCTTTTTCTTTCTCGCATAATTTGTGACATCTTTAAAATTTGTTATTTTCAAACGACATATTAATGACACCTTCCATAATAACAAATAACTAGCTTAGGTCTTGCGACTTGGAATGCATTATCCACCACGCTTAAGTGAGGTGAAAACCTAATGACCCTATACACTACACCAACTAGTCCCGTATTTAACTATTATTTATAAATTTAACTACAATTTCTATTTACCAAAAACACTTACTTATTCATGACATAAAAGGTTATTTGGGATTTATTGATCATTTTATTTTTTTTAAATAAAACCAAAAAACTTGTCCACCATTATTAACTTTTACCAAATTATCCTTTTGTTTCACGGCTCGAAACTGACAAGTGAAGAGAAAAACGTGGTCCTACTGGGATGTATAGTTTTATGATTCACCTTTGAATTAGGGTCAGGTAGGGTAATTTTTCCCGCTAAACGAGGTTTTCTCTATATTGCAGTAAGCATAATTAATGAATTCCAAATGTTACTGTACTTTTTATACAGCGAGGCCTTTGGCTACGCCAGTGGTCCTCATTGGGCGGCTCGCGAGCCAAATATATATATATATAGCGCATTTGGCTCGCGAGCCGTGCAATCATTATCACTGGGCTACACCAACCCGTGCTTTGTTTTACTTAAATAATAATAGGAAGTTTATAACACTCCATTGAAAATTGTTAACCAGCACGGCGAAATTACCGCGCCAGTGGGGTAATTTCGCCACCTTCCAATTTTTAAATTCATCGGAAAAGCATCTGTGAACAGTCATTTATGAGTAGGGATGATTATAATAACATGCAATGAAGTTTAGGGGGGTTACCTAATGAAACGATCATGATGAACTTCACTATTTTGGGGCTAAATACTAAGCAAACTTTCGGTCAATGGTATCCATCGCAGATTCTGAGATCTAAATAAGTTATAGTCTATAGCATAGTAATTATTAGTATTAGCATAATAACTACTCTCACATTTTACCAATTAAATATTCTCCAAAAACGTACAAAAACAATCTTCCTCCAAATACCATTATTTTTGTGGATATGGGTATTTATATATATAATTTTTTCACCTCGCGTCGAAATTACCCCGCCTTACCCAACTATTCAAAAATGGTCCAAATGCATTAGATACTAACGAAGAACAGTTTCTGTAGGCATGATTACTTCCTCCGTTACTGAAAAAATGCGCGTCTCATATCATTGCGGATGATGAAGGAGAATGGTATTGACTGTTATATTCAGATGTAACGGCTTGGCAGATGGAATGGCCTGGCAATTCACCGAATGTTAAATTCTACTGAAGAATTACGCGCGATTATATCAAAGCCTCGTATAGGAACAGTGAACTATTCATAAGAGTTCTTCCCCAGTACGCTAACACAATCTTCAAAGATGCTGAATTTCTAAATAGAAATGAACAGCATACGAAAATTTGATAAACCTTAATACGATGCTGCAATTCTTCAAACTATATCAACATTATATTTACCAGTGTACGAATATCTATCGTATATAACCATTTTTAATTACGAAGGTTACGTTATTCTCCTTAATGTACCCATGATAAAAGCAACGTTTAATTTTAAATTAATGTGCAGAGTGCAATCATTTATTTAAGAGAACAAATATATTTGTAAAGAAACTGCATTTAGTGCAATTAAATTATGTTAATTATTTATTTCATTTATTTTTATTTATTTATTTGCATATATATATAATATATATATATATATATATATATATATATATATATATATATATATATATATATATATATATATATATATATATATGGGATGAATTTCACATAAAACACGTGAAATGAATAAATGCTGCAAACTCACAAGGAAAAAGAAAAACGATTCCAAGGCCTTTCGTGTATTCAAAGCTACACCTCGTCAGGGAATGAAAGGCCTTGGAATCGTTTTTCTTTTTCCTTGTGGGTTTGCAGCATATATATATATATATATATATACAAGTTTACATAGCTGAGTATAATTTCAATATTAAATACAGACGCTGCATACAGTTGTAACCTGCCTTTAGCAAGCGTGAGCGTTTTACAGGCCAAAATCTACAAGTTAGATATAATGACATATTTACGAGGGCCACTCAATATATTTTGCCTCACCTTTTTTAATTTCCAAGTTTCTTTGTAAGTTCCAGAAATTTTGTACACAAGTAGTTACATACCTTTTTTACAAGTTTTTATTTTTCCACATAGTCTCCATCCTTTTCTATGGCTTTCCTTCACTCGAAACAAGGGCTTTTATTTCTTGCTGGTAAAAGTCCGCTGGGTTCCGCTGGAGCCACCTCTTAACCTCCTCAACAACCTCATCGTCACTGTGAAATTTTCTTCCACGAATAGCATCCTTCATTGGCCCAAACAAATGGAAGTCTGAAGGTGCCAGATCCGGGCTGTATGGAGGGTGGGGTAACACAGTCAAACGCATTTTTGTGGTGGCCTCTCTTGTTTGCAAACTGTTGTGTCGTCTTGCGTTATCGTGCAAAACAAGGAGTCTTTCAGTTTTCTCTCCGGTCGAACTTGCTTTATACGTCTCTGGAGTCTCTGTAGGGTAGCAATATATGTCTCTGAGTTGATTGTTTGTCCTTTCTTCATAATGTCCACCAGAATCACCCCTTTTATGTCCCAGAAGATGGTGGCCATAACCTTTCCTGCAGAGGGAGCCATTTTGAATTTTGTTTTGCGTGGGGAGTCTGCGTGATGCTACTTCATGGATTGGCGTTTTGTTTCAGGTTCAAAGTGGTGTACGCAAGTCTCATCCCGTCACAATTCGTAAAAGGAAGTCATCCCCTTCTGTCTCGTATCGAACCAACGACTCAGAAGCAATTTCTTTTCTTTGGGCTTTGTGATCTTCAGTCAGTTCGCGAGGAACAAACCCTGAACACACTTTTGAGTATCCCAGTTGCTGAATTATCGTATTCACACTTCCTTCACTAATTCCTAGCTTCCAGTGATAGCTCCTTGTATGTGACGCGCCGATTTGATCGAATGATGCTGTTAGCACGTTGCACAGTGTGAGCTGTCACAGCCGATGCTGTGCGACCGCTGCGTGACTCATCATCGAGGCTGGCTCTCCCTCTCTTCGATGATCTCACACGTTTAGACCAGCGTCCAACTGTGCTTCGATCAACAACAGCATCTCCGTAAACGTTTTGTAGACGTTTGTGAATATTTCCAACTGTTTCCTTCTCTGCAGTTAAGAACTCGATAACAGCTCTCTGTTTACGACGCACATCACTGTCAGACGCCATTTTCGAAACTGCGTTAACCATCGGTTTTATACAAGAGTCCTTTGCTCCTTCTCTGCTTATAAGTTGCAGCACGTCAATGTTGACTTTTATTTGTCAGTTATTCACTTGATTTCGCTCATTGAACATCATGCATTTTATTCGTGGTTTTCCTTAATCATTTTTGTGTCAGTGCGTTCGTATTGTTTCATAACAGAATGCCACGTAAGTGTGTCAACCATCCAACCTGTTTCTGTTATGTGTGCGGAGAGTTAACTTTTAAATCTCAAAGGCGAAATTTCACCCTTCTCGTCGAAGTAGCATACGGACTTTATTTTGGTTGCAAGATAGGGGATCAGGACAAGACGTGGGCACCTCATATTTGCTGTACTACGTGTTTAAGACTTCTGACAGGCGGGCTAAATGGGTCTCGTTAAATGCCGTTTGCTGTTCCGATTATACAGTTTAGATGATGAAAGTGAAACTGATGTACAATGTAATGATGTAATGACGAAGCTCAACATGGTTTACTGACGGATGATGTTGATCCAATGTTTGAACCATCTTACTCATCGACAGAGCCTCACTTAATATCTCAAGCAGACCTTAGCGATCTTGTCCGTGATCTGAACTTGTCAAAAGATCAATCTGAACTTTTGGCTTCCAGACTGAAAGGTTGGAATCTCCTAGAAAAAGGCACTAAGATATCTTTTTACCGCAAGCGTCAAAGAGTCTTTCTACCCTTTTTTCTCAGGAAGGCAATTTAGTATACTGTAATAATGTGGACTCTCTCATGGAAACCCTTGGCCAACAACATGATCCAAGCGAATGGCGCCTATTTATTGATTCCTCGAAGCTGAGTTTGAAAGCTGTGTTACTCCAACTTGTGAAACATAGCCAATATGATAAATGCTCTTGGCATATCTACGGAGACTTAAAAGTGATTGCACTTCTCTTTGGTTTACAACTGGGTTACACGAAATTCTGCTAAGCACGAGAAAGCCATTACTCAAAGAAACAATGGTCACCTCGACAAGCGTTGATTCCAGGACACAAAAATGTCACCAGTCCACCTCTGGTTAATCCAAAAAAGGTTTTTTTGCCACCACTACATATTAAACTTAGTTCAATGAAAAATTTTAAGGCTATGGATCAAAATGGCAGAGTTTCTCTACTTGAAACAGAAATTTCCGAGAATCATCGAGGTCAAAATCAAAGAAGGGATATTTGCGGGCCCGCAATTTAGAAAAATTATGAGAGACAGCGCGTTTGATGAAATTTTAAGTGAAATTGAAGGAGCAGCTTGGAGAGCATTTAAAGCAGTGACCACAAATTTCCTCGGAAACTTCAAGGCCGAAAATTACGAGTCACTTGTTAAAGAACTTCTCAAGGCCTACAAAATCATGGGGTGCAACATGTTGAAAATTCATTTTCTTGACTCACATCTCAACTTCTTCCCTACAAACTTAGGCGATGTTGGTGGTGAGCATGGGGAATGCTTTCATCAACAAATACCCACGATGGAAAAGCGATACCAGGGCAAGTGGAGCCCCAGCATGTTGGCTGACTACTGATGGACATTGTCAAGGGATGGCCTAGAGGCGAAATACAAGCGTAAATCATCAGTAGCTACATTTTAGGTGAGTTCAATATGCATTTTATACTTTGATATTGCTGTTACGTCTCTAAATTAGTCCAAATTTCATTTTCGATTCACTCAGTATTTGTGGGTGATAGACAAATTTTGAGGTCATTTTTGAACTCAGCGATAAAAACCTATAAGATCCACTCATTTTTGTTCATATGACAAAAAAAGTTCTTTTTTGTCATCCAGTGTAATTTATGTGAAGCTGATCAAATTCGTTGAGTTTTTATAGATCTTAAAGATTCCTTCCATGAAAGCTCTGTCCTTACACATTTAATTAATCACAAATGGCAACGAGTTTTGTTGCGTGGAAAGTAATGAAATTTACTGTTGTCCTTATGGTTGAGACTCTGAATGGAATTACAGCCGTAGTAAGTACAGTAATTAGCCATTCCTAGTCTCAAACCTAGGTTTAATTTTAGTTTTGTATTCTGAAATACAGCATTTCCATAGTTCCATACTATGCTAGTATTTTGCAGTTCCGTCTGACTGAAAAAATATTTTTAGTTTTGAAAATTTTTATGACTCGGTGAGTATATTTTGTTTTGTGTTCGCTCTTACTAACTTTTTTAAATATGGAAATACTATATTATTATAAAACATCATTTAATACAATGCAATTAACAATAAAAATAAGGATTTATTTTAGAAGCTCTTTTATATGATGCTGAAGTTTATAAAACTGTTATTTAACCTTATTTGGGCAGAATTTTCCGTAGGGTTAAATTATAAATGCGTGTACATGAAAGGTTAGAAATTTGTAACAGTTGTCCATATAGGGTTATGTATTCTTCATTCTACCCTTACAGTACGTGTGCGAGTAGTGGATGCTTTTGATATTACGTGCAGGACTTTCTTAAACCGGTATTCTGTGAGGACGAGGATATTGTGGATACGCAAATATCAACTTTCCAACCGTCCATTCAATCATTTGAAGCCGAAACATCCCAATTAGTGTTGACGGAACAAGAAGTACAGGGGCTTTTTGGATATTCCGAAACAAATGTCACGAGTTTTCGAAGTAAAATGAAAGATGTGAGGATTATGTGAGGAATTTAAGATGCATGAAAGAATATAACTTTAGTGAATTATCGATTCAAACCTTGCGTGAGGATAAGCAGAGATTTGGGATAACAAAGTTTGCGTATGAATGGAATCCCAATTTTATTATATCATGATGCATGTTACCGATAATGATACCTCCAATTAAAACACGGAAATATCGTGATCAAGGATAAATTAAAGTACATCTACCATTACATTAAATGATGTGGAGTTATTTGCATTTGCAAATAGAACTGTCAATAGTCACGTTTATCAAGAAATCTTAGAATATTTCATGCTAGAGTCTGCAGAACAGTTGTACGGAGACGAACCATTTATTTTTCAACATGACCTGGCTCCAGCTCATACGGTTCGTGCAACATCTGCGTGGTTTGATGCTCATGAAGTTGAAATACCACCATGGACAGCTGATTCTCCCGATCTTAATCCGATAGAAAATCTTTGGAATATTGCTAAGCAGATGGTCCAAAGGAAACCAGTAACTACAGAAGAATGCAAGAGACTTGTCGACTCGATGCCACGTCGATTGGAGGCCGTAATCAGTGCTAATGGTGGACTAACTAAATATTAAGGCGCAGAGTTAAAAAGTCGTTGATAAAGGTTTAATATATTGGCAGTACTTAATAAACATAATGAATTTGTTGTATTTTTTGTAATTATTTGTGTAATTATTTGTAATTATTTGTAATTATTTGTATTTATTGTATTTTAATATTTTGGTATGTCACTATGCATTAACTTTTCACTGTTTAATAAGGTTTTTGCTATATTTTAAATTTTTTTCCAAACTGGCTTACAGAGGTGTCTTTTGATCATAATGACGTCACAGATACTCGATATTGCTTATAAAGGTGTATAACTTGAGGGTATTATCAAGGTCATGAGTGAATTTGAGACAGTATTCTATTTTTTTGGTCCGTAGTTGTAAATAAAATGTATTTAAAATTGAAAAGTCTTTGGAGTAAAAGTAAGGGCAAACGTAAAATGTATTTGATAAAATGGCTTGGTTACCCAAAGAGCTCCAATTCCTATATAAATCTAGCGCAATAGTGACCCTGTGATAGTTTACAGCATGGCGCCTGACCACTTCTACGTTACACTACCTTCCTCACCTCATTGGTTGGACACATATTCTGGCAAACTTTAGCTAACTATATAAAGATTTACATAGATCCATCGATTTAGAGCGTGAACGCTATGAAGTAGTACTATGCGAATTTCAATTGAACACAAATTTTTTAAGCACTGATGGGAAACGAGTTGTTTTTACGCTTCTCAAAAAATGGACTAAAGTTGAGAGCAGCGGAATATTAAAGGCTGAGACCATGCGTTCAGCATGGAATGAACACATTCAGTATTTCGGTACCGAAATAACATGATGACAGTACGACTGCAAGAACGACTTTTCTATTTACGCTGAAAACAACTTCATTCATACAATGAATGATTAGCCAATATTATATATATTTAGCCACGTTAATGTTTCCTCAGGATCGAATCATTATATGACTATGCATACCCAGAAGCCCTTCTAAATTATTCGAAAAGTACTAAGGAAGTCCATATATAGGCTTCGAGATATTATACAAGCGACGCATCTAAAGATACGAAAGACAAATTTAAAAAAATCGAAGATTTTTGATCGGTATTCGTGCTTGCCTACTGATTTTTTATTCCAACCTAAATTATTGAATTATTAGAGGAAATTATTATATGAAGATGAAAATCACTTGGACGAGCCCCCAAAATATGTTTGAATTTAGATGCAACTACGGATAAAGCCGTAGCTGCCTGTGATATCCCGTGCCAGCCTCTAAACAGATGGAAATTGAAAGGCAATTGTTGAGATAAGGCGATAAAAAATACCCGATACCCGATAAGACGAACACAGTTAAAACTGTTTACAATTACTGCAGGCTTATCATCGAAGCAAACTAACAACATCGTGTTAGGAAATTTCCCGCACAGAGTGTTGGTAGCTGTGGTTAGTCATGATACTGTTTCGGGTAGATATTAAAGAGCATCACTCACCTTTGGAAGTTTCAATTTAACGAGGTTTCTCTACTAGTGAACGGTAATGTAGCTAGTAAACCAAAGAAATGACATACTCCACTTGCGATATCTCGCTGTGTTGGCAAGCGTTCCATAACTTCTTCATGGCTACAGGCGGATGTAAAGAGGTGGGGACAGGTGTACCAATGGAGGACTATATAAGCGAGTCCAATGTTTACTGCTTTAACATATCGTTAGATCACTGTCCAGATGTATGTACGTATTTCAACCCGACAAAGCAAGGACTCTTGTTAATTTTAGAATTTAGTAAAACCCCAGCAGCCCCAATTAGTGTACTGATATACCTGGAACCTCAAGCCTGATCGAAGTGGATCAGTGTTAACAGACAATGGATGAAGACACAACTCATCGGGTTATGAAAAATTACTATTTTACAAGAAGTATTTTCGCCGGTACCTTTCCAAAGGATTAGATACCGCGAACCCCTTACAAGACTGATGCAACCGGTTATATTCTGAATACAGATATCTCAACAGGTTCAGGTCGCTGTATACGTGAATGACAGTCGTATTATTTATTACGATTCGCTAGGCATAACGTCTTTTTATGATTATTATACAGGTTGTTTCAGTCGACCCTAGAAATATGGAAACTGGCGGAATTTATAGCAAGTAGGTAGTAATTCAGTATGGTACAAATAAGGCCAAACTACAAATTCCGCCAATTTCCATATTTCTAGGGTCGACCTGAAACACCCTGCATAACGAGTTTCCTAAAACAACCTCAAAATAACTAATGCCACTTGTAGTCCGCACCGACGAGAGAGTCTTTACAGTAACCTCTGTGGATACTATGCTTTATCATTTTTAATGCACGTGGTTAGGCGTGGGTCTTTTGATGATTTTTTAACCTACTTAGCGCAGGTAATACTCAAATAAATGATAAGTATGTATGCGATTATATAAATTGCTTCTATCCATTCGTAAACAAAGTCCGCTGAATAAGTATAAGCATGTTTGTTATATATATTATATATATATATATATATATATATATATATATATATATATATATAAAACCTTGTATGTTTTGTAGCAAATTTAAATTAAGTATTAATAAATATATACAGGATATGCCAAAATGATGTTCAACTTTTTATTTGGGTATAAAATTTTTATCCTGGGGTCGTTTCTGTTCATTCTTTGTTGAAATAAAAGAGAAAAGATCAATGTTTCGTTTTTAATAAAAACCAGTTCATTTCCAAGAAGAAGAAGGCAGAAATTGTCAGTTGTTCATGACTACCCTGGCTCTGGATGACAGAGACGACGCGGGCATTGGAGTTCTAAACAATCTGCTAAGCAGCTCGTCCAGTGGCTGAGGATTGTTCTCGTCGACTTTTGCCTTAAGATATCCCCAGAGAAATAAGTCAGGGGATGACAAATCAAGGGAGTTTGGTGGCCATGGATTGTCAGTATGTCGCGAGATCAGTCGAGCTCCTGGGAAGTATTGTTTTAGGAATTCCAAGGCAACGTTTGATTTGTGAGAGGGCGCACTATCTTCATGAAAGATGACTGTATTCATGTTCAACCGTCGTTTCCTACTCCGTATCAGAAAAGATTTTTTTCTCAATATGTGCACGTATCTTTCTGTGTTGACAATGACATATTGTCCTGCTTCATTTTCGAAGAAGAATGGCCCAGTGACAACATTACGTCCGATGGCACACCAAAATGTCACTTTCTTCACGGAAAATGGTGTCGCTACAAGTTTATATGTTTATTGGAGCCCAAAATCGTGTGTTCTGCTTGGTGACATGACCACTAAGATGAATGTGAGCTTTTCCACTGAAAAAAAAAAACATTGTCCAGAAATTTCGGTTCATTTTCAATCCACTCGGCGATGCTGAACAAAATTTACGCCTTTCTCTTTTATTTTTGCCAGTTTGACTTTGCAACATTTGCATCTCGTACAGATACATTTGCAGGTAAAGACTTAATTATGTCTCCTTCCAAAAACTCTAAATCCATTAATAGATTCATGTTTGAATTCGTTCCTGGGTGATTCGTAGCTACTGTATATCAAAGAATTCACCTGGATTTTCTATTGTTTTCTCGGACTTAGTGGTGCTAAACGCAAGTTAAATTGTTCCTTAAACAGTTCGCTAATTTTTTCTGGGTTAATTGTTTATTCGGTTGCCCCATTTTAAAAAAAAAAAACACTCTCTTTATATTGCATTTTTCTTTCCGCAAGCGTGAGGAAGTATAACTATGATTTTCATACTAAAAGAAATGTAACATATCACTAATTTTGTTGGTTTGTTGGTAATAAAGGTAAAATAGAAAATGCAGGTACATACTAATGAATAAACTTCAAAAAATTTTTTTGTAATGAAGTAGGTGTACTTTGGTGGTTGTTGGAAATGGATTGGTGACCGATATGATCTTTAGTTTTACTTCGCATACTACTCATATTTGGATAAGGCACAAATGTATATTTTCCCATCTCCTTTATGAAGATCAAATTTCATGCGGTCAATTCATCCATCTTTCTGTGAAAGAAAGAAAAAGAAATAGTAAAAGATGATAAAACCTGAAATAATAATAATAATAATAATAATAATAATAATAATAAAATAAAGAACGGTAGAGAAGTAACTAATAATAATAATAATAATAATAATAATAATAATAATACATAAATAAATAAATAAATAAAGTTTCGTGAGGTTGAGAACTCTCACTCGCTGTATAAAGTTTTCCCCTATCTTTCTTTAAAATCTTATAAAGATCAAACTTCATCTGGTCGATTCATTACCTGTCAAACATCAGTTAAGCATCTATCAACCTTAATGACCTTTCTAGATTAAATGTACTGATAACAAGGAGCAGTTTTTACTCCATCTTTTACCCTCACCCCTCTTGCGTTTCCTCTCTTTCACTCTCTATTCTCCTCGACTTTTTTTTTTCGTCCCTAGTAAGTTTCCCCTCAGGGGCACCGGCGTCGCCTATCCTCTTCTGTCGAACTGGACGTTCAGGGGGCACTGTGCCCCGCCCTCCTCCACCGTTCATCCTCTGATTCGGGGTGGATGCGTACCATACTACTAAGGGAGTAATTTTTTTGTGAATAGCACTTTTCGTTTTTCTGAAAATTGAAAAATTTAAATATAAAAAAATCTAGGACCTTTTTATTGTCGTAAAAAAGATATGTTTCGCATGATTATGTTAGGTTACGCTAGGTTAGATTAATTCAAGTTTGGTTAGTTTAAGTTAGGCTAGATCAGCGAGTACTTCACACTACAATGACTTAACAGAAAAAACTGATGGAACCCTCATTTGGGTCCGAAACACTTTTCAAGTCTTTCTCCGTTCAATGGCACTAAGGTTATGTTAGGTTAAATTAAATTTGGTTAAGTAGTTTTCTAAAGATAAAGATTTTAAAAAGTCGGTACCTCGATTATGCGGAGATGCGAACACGCGTGTACGTGTGTGCTGGGGGACGGGTAACGGGGCGGGTGTAATAAGTATAAATTCTTAAATTCATTTTAGTTCTGAAAGAATTAAATCAACTCAAAATTCATTTCCAAAAAATATCTTTTTAATATATTCATAATCTGGTCAGTTGTTGAAAATTTTCCAACATACAGTATTTATTCTTCATCTGACACAGGAACAAAAGGACTCGAGGAAAATGTTCGCACAACTCGAGATGAATTTATTATAATACGAAATAATTTTTCATAAATAGATAGATAGATAGAATAACCTTTATTAATAATAATAAAATAAATTTAAAAAATTGCAATTTACAATGCATGAATAATTGTGAAGCTCGACTATTTATTTAATTTAATTTGACCCTTAAGCTTTAGGCTTTACTGGGCTCTTATTAAAAATAAGCAGCTAGTTGTTATAAATAATAATAATAAATAAATAAATAAGTAAATAATTATTATTAATAGTTAAAACATGTATTACAATGTTAAACAATATTAATGGACAATATTAAACACTATTAGTGGACATTAATCCTAGATTTTTGTTAGTATGCCATTATTAATCGGGATTTCAACTTGGTTTTAAACAAATTTACATTCACAATATTTTTTATATCGGCATGCGAGTCATTCCATAGTTTCAATCCAATGAAAATGGGTAGTTTTTGAGATGAAGACAATCTAAATTGAGGTATAACGAGCTTTGATCTATTTCTGGTCTGATACGAGTGGATTTCTGATGAATTACAAAATATCTTTTTACCCATTGCAAATTAATGATTTTGTTCTTACACTCGTAAATAAAAATAAAATGTGCCAGTTTGGTTATATCGTTGAGCTTTAGTAGGTTTAGCTCTTTAAATAATGCACTAGAGTGATCAAGGAAATCAGCATTAGATAATAACCTTATTGCTCGTTTTTGGATGAGAAAGATACCATTTAATGCGTTGTTAGCGGAGTTTCCCCAAACAAGGGTGCAGTATGTTATATAAGAAAGAACAAGAGTATGATAAAGAGTCAATAAAACTTGTTTAGGGACTACATTTCTAAGTTTAAACATTATAGCAACGCTCCTTGAAATCTTTTTCGCGATATAATTTACATGATCACTCCATTGCAAATTCTTATCTAGCATTACACCAAGAAATTTTGTTACAGTACACTCCTTTATGGCGATTTCATTAACATTAAGTTCATCAAGATATACATTTCTTTTATTAGTAAAAATCATGAAATTTGTTTTACTGGTATTTAGGAAGCGTTTATTGGTGGTCAACCATTTCATTACACTGATGAATTCTGAATGAAATATATTCTTAGCTGTATTAACATATTTGCAAGAAAAAGAGACAGTTGTATCATCTGCAAACATTATGAAGTTCAGTATATCAAATGAACGTGGAAGGTCATTTATATATAATAAAAATAACAGTGGACCCAGAACTGAGCCCTGTGGCACACCATGTTTGACAAGCGCTTTAGTTGAGCAAACCTTATTTACTGATACAAAATGACTTAACTCTTACATTTAAAGTCTAGTTTTTTTAAATATTTTGTGAGCATAATTTATTATATATTTATTTATTATTTAGCCTTCTTGCTAAATAGCTAAAGGCTCCTTTTTTTTTAATTGTAATGCAAGTATGTATTTTGACCTTTTGTAAATTGGTAAATTGGAGGAAAGCCTTTTTTTTAATACTTACCCGCTTCTTTATGAAACTGAAAGAATAAAAAAATTAATAAAAGAACGCGTGTTAATTCCTTCCATGCTATTATTTTTTGGATCACCTGAAGATCCGTCACCCCAGCCTTTTTTAGTTAGCTTTATAAGTCTAACTAATGAAAATATCACGACTTAACCTAACCAGTCGTCAAGGGCGTACAGTTAACCTAACGATTGGTTAGGTTAGGTCGTGATATTTTCGTTAGTTATCCTTATAAAGCTAACTAAAAAAGGCTGGGGTGACGGATCTTCAGGTGATCCTATTTTTTTAAGAGTAAAAAAGTAAAGCAAAAAACACAACAATAACGTTCTATTAATTTTTCCGTTGTGATCCTTTTTATCTGATAGATAGATACGAGTATATAGATAGATAGACAGATAGATGGCAGAATAAAGAGCAGTGGTGGGCAAAAAGTAATCCATTACAAATAAAAATTACTGATGTCTGAAAAGTAACTAAAAGTATAAAGTAGAAATTACTTCTCTGGATTAATTATAATATAATTAATCCAGAGAAGTAATTTCTACTTTATACTTTTAGTTACTTTTCAGACATCAGTAATTTTTATTTGTAATCGATTACTTTTTGCCCACCACTGATAAAGAGAGTACAACGGAAAAATTAGTAGAACAGTCTGTGTTTAGAATACAAACAGAACATGTCATTCGTTGAGTTTTTATAGATCTTAAAGATGCCTTACATAGTTGGCACTCGTGATACAGTTTTGGTATGATACAGTTTCGGTATGATACAGTTTCGTGATACAGTTTCGTGTGATTAGAGAGAAGCAGACCAAGTCAGAATGAGAAGCAGACGGCTCAAAGACGTGAACTGTACACGGAATAGTTCAAAACATCATAAAAATGTGTTCTTAGAAAAAGTAAATAAGAAGTTAATTAAAGAGCAGAACGGCAATGGTTAACTGGTTTCAGAATGAACATGAAGAGCTCTTGCTCGCCACGCAACGTTCAATCCAAGCACCCTATCAATTTTTTCAAGTGGATATATTGTTATTTTTATTAGTTTGGCTACAGAGAAAGTGTAGCTCAGCTAAAACTTCTTACAACTGCTGATGTAATGCAAATATTAACCTGGAACAAAGAGATGATACTTTGGACGTTTGATTTGTTCTCGAACGACTCTCACTTTAATCGTATGATGTCGCTTCCTCTTATTAGTCTCAAAGAGCAATGGCTTCCGTTTAGCTGCACGTCCTCTTGTACCCAGCTACATGTAGGACGCTCTATGTAAAGCCTAATAAGAGGAAACGATATGAATGGCCTATGCAGATGAAGTGCAAACGTGATCAGCTTTGGTACTTTGTTATCTCCTCAGATAAATCAAGATTCCTGCAGTTTACTTCAGGAGAACGAATCCTGGTGTGGAAAACCTATGGAAATGTGTTCAATCCCACACTGGTTGTGCCGTTATAGTGGACAGGCATTTGGTACTCTGGAAAAATTGACCTTGTGTTCGTAGAGGAAAGTCTTATTTCACAAAGTTACATATTGTTCTTAGATGAGAACCTCCTGTCTTTGTTTCTGACTGGAAACTCCACCTGGAGGACATTACGATTCAAGAGAACGGTGCCACTCTATTCCGTTGCTTTGGGAAGGTGGTCTTTTTATTCTGGCAGGGTCAGAAGCATATCTCTAGTACATATGATGAGTGAACAAACACATGCAGTCAATATCGTAGCCTTTCCATGTAATTTATGAAGGGCATGGACCAAAGCCAGATTGCCCATTATGCAAAGTACGCCATGGAGTAGGGCTCCAAGACAAAGGGAGTTCCAAAATATTTAAGATATTATTTTTCGATAAATATTTCTAAATATTATTCTAGATAATAAATTTTCATAAATGTAATTATGTAAACACACCATTTGCATTCATACAACCCCACATTAACACACTCCGCCGCCTTTATGAAATAGGATTTCGGTGACGAAAACCAAAAATTAAGCCGATGTTAAATGAGAAGCAAAAGAGAAGACGACTATCCTGGTGCAAAGAAAAGTTGCATGGAGTGCAAACAAGTGGTGAAAAGTAGTGGGGGGGGGGGGGGGGGTTCAGAGGAATTAAAATTTTGTGTGTCATTTGGTAACAGGGGTCCGCGTGTGTGGCGAAGAAAGTCTGAAATGTATCAGGAAAGCTGCCCGAAGCGATCGGTCAATTTTACGACAAGTGTGTTAGTGTGGGGCTGCATGAAAGCAAATGGTGTGGGATTCAGGAACGGAGCAAGAGTGTCACAGGCCCCGGGGCAAAACCTATTTACGGGCCCCCTAACAAAATTTTTATTATATATTTATATTGCTTTTCTTTGCATTATTTATTTAGCATATATTTAAGAATTATGATACTATTTGTATGCATGGGGGGCATAAAAGGCAAAACATTATGCAAAATATTGAGCTTTAAAAAGGATACCGTGAAATAAAAGTTTACTTACGACAACATCAGAACTTGACTTTTCTTGCCTTTCTTTCAGCAAATTCATTAATTAAATTCTCCAAGTTAATATTTCTAGCTTTCTTGTTTTCAATTGATATAATTGAGAGTCCACTTAATCTTTTTTCATTCATAGAATTTCGAAGATAGTTCTTTATTGGTTTAAGTTTTGAAAACGATCTCTCTGCACTTGAAACTGTCACAGGAATTGTGAGGAACAATGTTATGGCAGCCACAACTTCGGGAAAACTTGTGCACAAAGTACTGTTGTCTTTAATTAAAAATGAATATAGCTCATGGATTGTCGTCATTTTTTCAGTCTGTTTTTAAGCACATTCGAAAAGAAAGTAATTGACTTGGAAATCCAGAGGAAATATCATTTTTATATTTATTTACTAGCTTTGTTGCTCTCTCAAATAACTTCTCATCACTTGTTGAAACGACCCGGGCCCCAGGGCACTGCCCCGCCTGCCCCTAGCTAGCTAGCTCCGCCCCTGGTGGGGTTGCATGAAAGCAAATGGTGTGCAGTCACTTGCATTTGTAAATAGAACTGTCAATAGTCACGTTTATCAAGAAATCTTAGAATATTTCATGCTGGAGTCTGAAAAACAGCTGTATGGAGACGACCCACTTATTTTTCAACATGACCTGGCTCCAGCTCATGCGGCTCGTGCAATATCTGCGTGGTTTGATGCTCATGAAGTAGAATACTATCATTCCCAGCTAATTCTCCCGATCTTAATCCAATAGAAAATCTTTGAAATATTGCTAAGCAGATGGTTCAAAAGAAACCAGGAACACTTAGACAACTGAAGAAGTGTTTGCTATATTTTATTTTTTTTCCAAAACTGGTTTACAGAGGTGTATTTTTATCATAATAACGTCACAGGTACTCGATATTGCTTATAAAGGTGTATAAGTTAAAGGTATTATCAAGGTCATGAGCGCATTTGAGACAGTATTCTATTTTTTTGGTCCGGAGTTGCATAGGAATATATCGGGTGATTTTTTAAACATCTGAAACTTTAAAAGGCTTGTATTTCTTTTATTAATTTTTTTTATGCATGAAGCAAGGGCCAAGGGCAAATGCCCACAAAAGCGCCCCTCCCATAGAAGAAGAAGAGAGCCAGAATCAAGGTCCGGGGTTTTCGAGATGCTTAGATACTCTGCGTTTGAAAGATGGGAGGTCATAGACAGATGAATTGAGTAAGATTGTTCCAGAGTTGACTAGTTGAGTAGATAAAAGACTGAAAATACCGATAACCCTTGCATTAGATAGTTGGACAGAAAAGGAATGAGAAAGTGTAGAAAGTCTGGTAGTGCGTTCTCTCCTTAAAGGAGGAGACATCAGTTAGAGAGTTCAGAAGAGCAATGTCCATTATGATCGCGATAATAAAGAGAGAGTGAGGCAACATTGCGGTGAAGAGAGAGAGATTGAAGACAATCAATAAGAGGCTGGGAATTGATGAGACGAAAAGCCTTTGATTCCACCCGGTCAAGTACGGTTGTGTGGGTTGAACCACCCCACACATGAGAAGCATACTCCATACAGGAGCGAACAAGACCCCTGTACAGAGACAGCAACTGAGTGTAGGTGAAGAAACAGCACACCTAACCTCTTAGAAGCTGTTTAGAAAGAGAGTATATGTGATCTTTCCAGGAAAGATCACGAGAAAAGGAAACGCCAAGAATGTTAAGAGAAGAGGAAGGATCGAGTTGTGTGTTGTTGAAGGTAAGAAGATAGTTGTGTAGAAGATTGTGACGAGTAGACAGGTGGAGGAACTGAGTTTTTGAGGCATTGAAATCCACAAGGTTTTCTCTGCCCCAATCAGATAGCAGAAAGATTAGAGATCAGGTGTCCCATAGCCATCCTACTCGAATCATGAAGTGACTGCTGTGAGGAACGCTTTGAGAAGCAGGTGGAGAAGTGAAGAGTGGAATCATCGGCATAGGAGTGAATGGGACAGTAAGTGCGAATTAAAAGAGTATTAATAAATAAAAGAAAAAGAGTAGGTGACAGGACAGAACCCTGAGAACACCACTGTTAATAGCTTTAGGAGAAGAACAGTGGCCATCTACAACTGCAGCTATAGATCGGCCAGAAAGGAAATTAGAGATGAAGCACAGATAGAAGGATAGAAACCGAAGGAGGACAGTTTGGAAATTAAAGATTTGTGCCAGACTCTATCAAAAGCTTTCGATATGTCTAGCGCAAAAGCAAAAGTTTCACCGAAATCCGAAAGGAGGATGACCAACAGTCGGAGAGATACGCAAGAAAATCGCCAGTAGAGCGTCCCTTGAGGAATCCATACTGACGATCTGAAAGAAGATTATGAGAAGAAAGGTGTTTAAGAATCTTCCTATTAAGGATAAATTAAAAAACTTTGGAAAGGCAAGAAATCAAAGCAATTGGACGATAGTTGGAGGGTTGAGAGCGGTCACCCTTCTTTGAGACAGGCTGACTGAAAGCGAACTTCCAGCAGGAAAGAAAGTACCAGATGAGAGACAAAGACGAAAGAGTTTGCCTGGGCAGGGTGTCAGCACAGAAGCACAGTTCTTAAGAACAGCAGGAGGAATACCATCAGGACCATACACTTTCCTAGAGTTGAGCCAGATAGGGCAGAAAAAACATCTTTAGAAGAGATTCTAATTCCAGACACAATAAAGTCAGAGGGGGGGAGGAGATGGAGGAACAGCACCGGAATCATCCAGGGTTAAATTGTAAGCGATAGTTTAAGCGAAGAGTTCAGCTATGTCAGGAAAAGAGACGGCAACTTTGCCGTAGGAATGGAAAAGAGAGGAAAAGAAGAGGAAGTAAAGTTGTTGAAGAGGTTCTTAATTAGATGTCAGAAAGATTGAGAAGAATTAGAATTAGATAGATTTTCACATTTTTGTCGGATGAAGGAATTTTTGGCGAGTCGAAGAACAGATTTTGTACGATTCCGGGCAGAAATATAAACTGAGCGAAGAGTCAGGGGTTGGATGGTGATGGTACTTTCTGAAAGTCTCATCTCTGTTGTGGATAGCATTAGAACAAGTAAAGTTAAACCAGGTTTTTTTTTGCATTAGTAGTAGGAATAGAATATGGAATGTACGCCTCCATGCCAGAGAGAATCACCTCTGTGATGCGCTCTCAGTACACCCAGAAGGGCCCCGGCCACGGAAGCAGTAATCATTCCATGAGAAATCACAGAAGTACTCCCAAGGACCTCCCAATCAGCGGCGCCAAAGTGCCAAAGCGCCTCCTCTTGAGAGGATCCAAAGGCCGAATTGGAGCGATAGGAACAGGAAACAGATATAAGATTGTGATCGGAGGAGCCCAACGGAGAGAAAAGTTTCACAGAGTAAGAAGAAGAATGAGAGGTAAGAAATAAATCCAGAATGTTGGGCCTATCTCCAAGGCGATCGGGGATACGAGTGGGGTGCTGTACAATCTGCTCTAGGTCATTTAGGATAGAAAAGTTGTAAGAGAGTTCACCAGGGATGTCAGTGAAATGGAAGGAAAGCCAAAGGTGATGGTGAACATTGAAATAATTTAAAATGGAGATTTCAGCAAAGGGAGAGCGGGAAAGAATGCATTCCACTTTGGAAGTGAGGTAGTTAAAGAATTTTGGATAGTCAGTAGAATTAGACAAAGGTAAACAGTGCAGATGTATTTAGTTTGAGATTGGCATGTAGACCGTAGCCAGAGGGTATAGAATTTGGAAGATTCGAGTTCGAAAATACGAGAACAAGTTAGGTCATTGCGTACAGATACGCAATATCCACCTTTGAAGTGAAATTGAGTATAGAGAAAGTAAGACGGTACAGAAAAGGGGTTGCTGTCAGTCGTCCCAGGCACCTTGGTTTCAGTGAGGAAAAGAAGATGAGGTTTAGAGGAGGAGAGGTGGTGTTCAACAGATTGAAAATTTGAGAAAAGGCCACGAATGTTGCAGAAATTTATGAAAAGTGAATCAGACAGAGGTCCAGAACATCGCGAATGGGCAGTAGCAGATCCAGCCCCGCTGCCAGGGTCTGCGTTCCAGGTATCGGCAGGGGGGAGAGCCAGAAGTGGGGACATTTGTGGTCCCCTCCTCAGGGGACTCCGAAGCTCTTGAAGTTGATGTCATTTTTGTTTTTTTAATTTTGAAAAGATTATGTAGTGTGTAAGATGCATGTGTATGTAGTGAGGCATAGGGAGAGAAGTGTGTGTTTGAGAGCATGCTGGACTGCTCACAGGGTAGATGAGACACGGATAAAGATCAGCTAAGGAGGACGGTGACAGGAGAAACGGGAATTCCAGCACTCCCTATCGTCTGCCTACCGTACCCCCCACCCCCAAGTACTTCCCTGGTCGAGTGGTGTTCACACTCTCTTCCTGATTGTCTACAGTTGAAATAAAAACAAAATTTTTACTATACCTTCTATACACTTCGTGAATTAGTCCCCAGTGCAAAACATGCTCTATGTGATGTCCTCTCAGCTCATTAACACTTTCCACACGAACAACAAAATTTTGCAGCACTCTGGACAGAGTATCTGTTGAAATCTGAGAAACTTCTTGTTCATTTGATGCTTTCAATTCTTCTACTGTGTGTGGATTCTGTTTAAATACTATATTTTAAATAATCCCACAGATAAAAGTCACAGTGGTTTAGATCTGGTGATGTGGGTGGCCATGAATTCCTTCATCATAAACCCCAGGAAATCTTTTGGACAGAACTCTTCCGTAGAAAGTATCGTGAAAGTATTGTGAGCTGAGAAAACATCACATAGGGCATGTTTTGCACTAACCCCTACTTCATTGGGATATGGGACATTTGGATGTTATCTATGATCTCTGGTGCAGTATTATGAACGATTTGACACATACTGTATATGAGGTAGTGTTTAGTTTTTAGATTTCTACTAGTTTGAAAATTTTTAACTCGTGGAACATTTTGTCTGTATTTTCCTCGTTTGTTCGATTTAGAGATTTTCCTAATTATTCTTTTCTACATTACCACCAACGGTTTGTAAAATATTGACATGCACTTCCGTAAACACTAATGCAGTGTTATAGGTGTGGGTAAACCATGGTGAAGTATATGGATCTGAGAACTTGTTTTAGGAGTGCTGCACCTTATTTTCTAATTATGAATGAAACCTTGGTTAATTTGCTGCACAGACCCTGAATAGAGGGTAATTTCCAGGATTTTGGCCGATTGCGCTCGTTGAACAGGGACTGAATTTATGTTTAAGTTTAGGGGAGGTAACCTTTTCTTTTTTGTGATGACTATATAAGCTTTTTTTTAATATTTACGGGTTGTTTGTTGGCATTAAGCCATACATTTATACTCTTTGGAGTTCACTGTTGGTGGTTGTTTGGAGTGGTAATAAGTCTTTGTTATAGGTTATGATTAACGTATCATCCGCATACTGGTAGCAGGAAGAATTATTTAGTGATCGGTGCAAGTCATTTATATAAAGGATGAACGGGATAGATGCCAGAATGCTCCCTTGGGCAACCGATGGGATATGCATCTTGTCCGTGATGTAAGATAGACCTGTGCTATAAATTGTGTCCTGTTAGTCAAATATAAGCTGAACTATCTTAAGAGTAGTCCCCTGAAACCGGAATGTTCGAGTTATTTTAAAGGGTATGTCATGAGGTACTGTGTCAAAGGCTTTAGATTCTAATAAGTGCGTCGTTGGTCGTGTATTTCTGAAGAAAGCCAAATTGTTGTTTGTGCATTATTTTGTTTTAATATAAATTTTATTATTTTATTATATTATTATGTGGGTCTCTCGTATAGATTACTGACGGTTGGAAGGAGGGCAATAGATCTGTAATTTGAGGGGGAAGTTTTTTCTTCTGGTTTATAAATAGCGCATATTCTAGCCTTTTTTAGGCAGACTCAAAAGTGTCACCTTTTTGACTGGAAACATTTATGAGCCTTGACAGCTTAGGCGCAATTAAGTTTGCGCACTCACTGTAAATTCTGTTTGGAATTGTGTCCAGCATAAAAACTTTTATTTTTCAATTGTTTCAAGCTGTCAGTAAATCATGTGCCGCAGTAAGGGATAGGAAGAAAGAATGTGGAAGGGAGATGACCTAGGTACGTGTCGAAAGTATCGTTGGTGGAACATTAGAGGCCAGATTGGTTCCTTTTTCGATGGAAAACTCTTTGAAAATATTTAAAATATTTGTTGTATGTGTAATGAGTTCATTATTTATTAATAGTTTCTTGCACTTTAAATGGTAACAGACATTTGGTTTTATATATATATATATATATATATATAAAACATCTACTGGATATTTCATAATGCATTTAGCTTTCTGAAATGAATAATAACTATTTTGAAATGTGTACTAGATATTTCAAATATCTGAAAACAGTGCTTGAATTTTTGAGATATATGAAGGAGTAGAGGCTAAATATTTCATTTGCATAATAAATTAAGTTTCTGTTGTTTGTGCCTAGACGCTTGCGTATTGTGGTTAAATGTATTTTGAAACTGTGACACATTTATTTTGTGTTCGTATTTATAGGCTATCTCGAAGGGAGGAGAAAACAACTATGATATCTGTGTATTTACTCATTTATTCCATGTATGCTTAGATCTTGTAAATGTCTTTCATACATTTATTAATTTTATTTATTAGGGTAGGCCTAGGCTAGTAATATCTTTCAAGATTAAGAACAAGCCTGTGGCCCTGGGCCTAGCCTTAGACACAGGCCTACTGATACACTGTAGTCCTACGCTAGGTTCAATCTCTAAGTTAGAGAGCCTATGTTTCAGAAAAGATGGTCCCAGACCTGAGAAGTAAAACATCTGAAGAAATATTAGCTGAACTAGATATATATTCACTTGAAAAGAGTAGAATTAGAGAACTAAATCAGGATTTTAAAATTGTACATGGTTGTGATAATGTAATCTACAGGAATTTATTGACAGGGATACAGGGTTAATTACAAGAACTAATGGCTATGAACTAAAAGTCAAACGCTTCGAAAGTAATGCTGTGAAGCAATTCTTGTCATCTAATTTGAATTTGAACTACTTCTTTTTGGAGTGTTGGGGTAGAGGGGTTTGTTGTTTTTTTATTAATCACTGTTAATGAGGTTCCCATATTGTTTGGGATTGCCTTTGTATTCTTCGAGTTTGTTTACAGTAATTGCCCTTTGCTTTGAATATTAATGAATATTAATGAATTTGGGAGGTGTTCACTTATGCCTGCAAGGAGTATTCCTGTGTCATGTACGTACTGTGGGTCTATATCTGACCATATGTGGTCGATAAAAGAAGATTTGGCGAGGTGAGTATGGAGGCGTGTTGGTATGGTTACGTAGGTCTTATATCCTTGGCTGAGCATTGTGTTCCATAATGATCTGACATTCCAGTCTGTCTCTATTTTCATTAAGTCTATATTAAAATCCCCGAGGATGAAAGAGCGCGAGCTCTTTAGGGATTGATGACTTATTAGATCCTATAAGGTACCAATATAGTTATTTGCGCTTGTTATGGTCTGAATATTGTCATTGTTGAGAGTAGTTTTGTTAAAAATAGAATTTACCGAGCATGTTTCGATGTGGAGTTCTACAGCACAGAGTGGGTCAATTTTTGTCTATTTTTTTATTTTATTTTTTTTTGTAAATTCGAATGCGGCTTTTCTGTGCTAAAAGTGTCAAAAAAAATGTATACCCCCTCTAAGAGAAAAAGATGTTTTTTTACAGGTCCTGTATCAAAATTTTTGTGAGTGTAATTACATGAAAATCTTTTTAATTGAAGTTAATTTATCTTTGAGAAAGTGTTTATATACAGAGGCGAGTGTAACGAATAGGATATAGGATAAAGAGAGAATTAGTGTTTTAAAATAAAATTAAAAATAGATAAAATAAAATGAAATATACCGTTACATGATTCTCATACATGCTGGTCAACATGCGTAAACATATGAACTTTGAGCTTCTGGAGGAATGTGATCAGAAATACACTTCTTTATTAATTTATTTTTTCCGTCATTTTCTTTTCTTTATTTACTTATTTATTTAACCCTTTCATGCCGTATGGGGCGCAAATGAGACCATCAAATTTTATGAGATTTTAGTCATTCTGGAGATATAACAAAGTGGTTTTTTGTGGCATGAAAAGTAAACGAAAATCAGGTATGAAAGGGTTAAATAAATAATCCCCTGCTAGAATTTCCAGATTCTCAAACAAAGAAAAGTTAGTTAGAAGACCACGACTCGAAAGAGGTTCTTTTTATGAGTCATCATTTCGTATTCATTGTAAAGAAATTTCGAGACTTTTGTATAAGAGTTATTACTGAAGTGGAACATTAAAACGAAGAATTTAAAATAATACGAAATTTAGAAAAAAGATATTAAAAAATAAGTTGAGCGATGTCAATTTTTTATAATTTTTTTTACTATGTTAATCAGGTGAGAGAAATATAGTATAAATGGGGAATCTTATAAGTAAGGTATGAGGGAGGACCATATGGAAAGGCCATTGTGAGTCTTTTTTTCCCAGTAGCATCATTATTAGGGCAATAAATATAAGACACAGAACCAGTAATGGTAATTCTAATTGAATAAGTAAAGAGTAATATAGTAATAATAATAATAACAAAAAACATTAACCGATATTTATTAGTAGCTATAACAGATATTAACAGTTATAGTTATCTGAGTTAGATAATAATATTACTGACGCACTACTAGTAATTACTGCTAATACAATAGTAATACTAGCCAAGAGTTATAGTTACCTGAAATTAGATACGTACTACTACTATTACTACTACTACTACTACTATTACTACTAATAATAATAATAATAATAATAATAGCACTACTAATAATAGTAATAGTTAATAGTTGTAGTTACCTGAGAAGGTAGTGTTAATAATAGTAATAATAATAGTTAAAATTTATATTTATAATAGGGTATTCATATATACAGTATATTGTATATTGTATAACTATGGAGATTTGCTTAAGATAAGGGAGATTAGTTTTTTAGTTTTATAGTATTCCGAAGTAAGAATTACACGAATTAGATAAGAGATTGACCCAATATTTCATGAAAATAGTTGTTTAAGTCTGTTTCACTATTAATCTGTTCTCTTTGACCGGTTTGTGATTTTTTCACATAAATAATTCCATTACGCTCTTAATATGGGTGAATGTAATTTGGCCGATCTTTTTCTTTAATTTTAGAACTTTTCTGAACAGATCTTTTTAAATTTTGTAAAGTATTCGTTTAGGTCAGGGCTTCTCAAACTTTTTTCACTTGCGACCCCTTTGGATCAGACAAATTTTTTCGCGACCCTTCACTCAATGTCATAAAAGCAATAGGTACTAACACTGTATATTTATGAAAAAAATAATATTTTCAAATGTTTCTGCGACCCCCAATAATATTTACGCGACCCCTAGTTTGAGAAGCGTGGGTTTAGGTAAACACTAGGAATTTTTTGTACACACTGAGACACTATTTCATTTTTTATGTCGGTGCTTTTTATGTGGAACTTGATAGACCTTCTTGTAGTTTAATTTGGTTTTCCTAACCTGGTGGCTTCAGTGATAACATCTTGGCTAACGAAGTAGCTCAATTAAGTCTGAAGAGTCCCATTTACTATCCCCCTTTTTACAGTCTTCCTCCTGGACTTCTGCAGGAAGAACGAAACTACTAGTAACCATCCTATTTATGTGTTTGTTTTGAAGATGATCTACCTTCGAATGTTGATCGTTTTGTTTCAGTTCTACATGATCCACTTTTTGCTTTCATTCGAAGCCCTCATCTTTTAGTTCGGAAATCACTTCGTCCTTTTTTCTGAGGGCATCGTTGAATGTATCACTACAGATGATTGCCGTTAGAGTTTAACGATGGACTTTCGATTAGTTAAATAACATAGTCCTACTTTTCTTTTCCTTGCCTTTTCATCAGCCATTTTTTTTCGGATTTAGTAAGTTTTTGCACTGGTGGTCGAATTCCAACAAAAAATTAGAAAAATAAAATATTATAAAACAATTCAGATTTTATCACTGAAAAAACCTTTAATTTATGCAAAAAACGTGTCAAATGCAATGACAAATGTCAATAAACTCCGTTTGAAGGTACATTGTAACTATTATTATTATTATTATATAAATGTATAAAATATAAAACTGCTATTGGTATTGCTGCCATCATTTGTGGGAATTGTACCACAGTCTAAAAACTGTCCTCTGTGTATACCTCAAATTCGAGTGGAAGAAAAGGACTAAACACGTACTATGTAAAATATAAAATACTTCAAAGGTACACACACACACACACACACACACACCACACACATATATATATATATATATATATATATATATGCAAAGGACGACGCTTGTTAGAAAAATGTCCGCACAAGAGGAGGAAAGAAAACGAGCAATGAAAAATGAGGCACTCCCAGGAATCGAATCCGGGATCATCCGATTGCCGGTCAGATATGCTAACCATTACACCAAGAGCCTCCATGAATCAGAACTCGTAATTCTCCTACATACGAGCGGAATCAAATGCCCTTTGAGTGGGCACCTTCTCATGCCGTACATATACATACACATTTTTTAACTGCAAACGACATACAGTATAATTAATGCAAAGAACGACGCTTGTTAGAAAAGTGTCCGCACAAGAAGAGGAGAGAAAACGAGCAATGAAAAATGAGGCACCTCCCGGGTAGGTCGACAGTAGGTAGACAGTAGCTACTTAACAAGTGGTGTCCTCTGGGACTAGGTGAAAATTACAAAGAGTACATTTCCAGGGATTAAAAAAAATCTCTCAGTGTACCTTCGGTCTACCGAGTGTACTCTTAACAGACTATATACCTAGAGTACGTTTAGCCCTTTCTTCGAGCTCGTGTCTAAGGTACACGCATCGGACACTTTTAGAGTGAGTTTACTGTAAAAACTTACTAAGTCTGAAGAAAGGCTGATGAAAGCGCAAGGATAAGAAATCTGGGAGCAAGTGTAGTTTACGTCCCCCTGACCCAAAAGGGGACACAACCTACACTAGGTCAAAGTTCGGGAACGTAAATTACAATAGAATCTTTAGGAGACATTTTTTAAATGAATCCATCAAATAAAACGTAAAAACTAACGAAAATATTACGACAACCTAACCAATCGACAGTATATATATATATATGTATATGTATATATATATATATATATATATGTTCCTGAGGATGTCATTAGACG
This sequence comes from Bathynomus jamesi, assembly GCA_023014485.1. Lineage (NCBI taxonomy): Eukaryota > Metazoa > Arthropoda > Malacostraca > Isopoda > Cirolanidae > Bathynomus > Bathynomus jamesi. Next base: position 240,073 of record JAJOZX010003992.1, read on the forward strand.
AAAGCGCTTGAGCACCCCTTTGTGTTCTTTTTCCTTCGTGGTTTTATTCATCATATATATATATATATATATATATATATATATATATATATATATGTATGTGTGTGGTGTGTGTGTGTGTGTGTGTGTGTGTGTGTATATATTTTGACGATTGGTTAGGTTAAGTTGAAATATTTTCGTTAGTTTTAACCTTTTATTTGATTAGGTATACGCGGACAAAGTTGGGGAACGCAAACTACACTAGGATAATGTAGGGGAATGTAAACTACACTAGGGACCACAGGGGGACGTAAACTACACTTGCTCCGAAATCCGATTACGTAACTTAACTAATCTCATGTAACTTAACTAATCTCATGTTTTACCTATTTTGATTAGATATTTTGATGAATTAAAATAAACAGTAGTACTTATTAGTTTCCTTAGTTCAACAAAGACTAAGTAGATAAAAACGTATTAAGATTTTATTTCTTAAATAGTTTGCACAGATTTTTTAAAGAAATAGTGTAATAGTGGTAAGCAAAATATTGTAAAGTACAATTACCTTTTATTATTCAAGGTAGCAATTTGAGAAGAAATGGCAAAGAAACGCCTTTTCACATTTTTTTTATCAGGAGTGTGTGTGTGTGTGTGTGTGTGTGTGTGTTGTGTGTATACTCGACACAAGAAGTATTTCCACTGCATGAAAGGTTAATGCGTTTTAAATAATTCTTTATTTTCATCATTTCATTGAGATTAAGCCGAAACAAACATAAAATAGATTGGTTAATAATACCGCATCTTCAACATTCTCTATCTAGAATGAATATTTTAATCACAAAACAAATAAAATAAATAACCGAACACGATGTTTACGACCATTGTAACGAGATCTTCAATCATTCCAGTTTGCTGTTACCAGTACTGCCTAGATCCAACCGCCTGAGCAACAGGTACAATATACACATATGTGCTACACAAAATCGCAAATGCACTCAGATTTTCAGTACGCTTCAAAAGAACCTAACAAAGCAGAGATGAAAGGTGCATCTCTTTTCTATCTTAGAACCTAATCCAATCCATGTATAACTTGCTTAACATATTTTATAAGTTAATACTACAGGGGTGATTTGCCATACCTGCGCAATGCAATTTGAACCAAATTATTCTCTACAGACGATATATATAGTCTATATATATATATATATATATATTAGGGTGTCACTAGGTAATAGGGGAAAATTAAACGATGGATATTTTCCTATGACACCCCCTAAAATTGTTCCATTGGTGTAAAAACATACGGAAGAGAAATTTGGTCCTGATTGGTCATCATTTAAAGGTCGCCCTCGTCACTGAAAACAAGACCCATTTGTTGACGTCAACAAGCTGTTCAGTGTTCACAGCTTGGGCCGAACCAGATAATAAAAAACAAGGCAATTTGGTGAAATAACGAAAGTAAGACACTTAAAAACGCAAAGAATACAAACAGTTTATTATATAATCAAAATAGAAGACATAATTTGGCGAATAATGGTACAAAATGGAGAAGCAACAAAAGCAAAACTTTGAGAAATAAAATACATATACAGTAGCAGAATAATTGGTGCTCATACGCTGATCAGTGATTAGTTCTTTCGCGTCCTCACTAATGCTGATTTGTTCGGAGCTGGGTGTTGCTTTCTGTGGTCAGTGACAACTTGAACGAGGAACTGGAGCTGTTCTTCTTTCACTGTCAACTTTCCGTTCAGCTCCTTCACCAGAGCCACGGCCCGTTCTGCTCTGTCGTTCACCACTGCAAGTTTGGAGACCACATCCCGAGCTTGCACGTATTCAGAGTTTGACGTCCATGAACTGGGATGGTGGAGCAGAAAGCAATCTGGCAACTGAAGTTTTGAGAAGAATCCTCGGGTGTTCTTTGTGATCAGTTGCTCCAGTCCTTTGCTGTCACTGAGGAACATAGTATCAAGAACCAAAGGTCGTTTGGCGGCATGTGAGGGGCTTCTTGATCTAACGCTGCAACCATGCTGCACTTCACTTCCATCGATATCCTCTCATCAAAGAACGCCAGACCCACTGCTCCTCCGAATGGTACCACAGGTGCGCAGACAGCTTCTCTGGTGGTTACCATCAGAGATCTTCTGTGCGGGTATCGAAGGAGCGTCCTCATCAATTCCCAATCATTCAGCGGAGCTTCGATGGACAGATGAGCTGTTGCCCACGCTTTCATGTAAACTATAACAGAAAAAGCAGATATCTCGAATTCCGCGTTCCTCAGTGTTCGTCAGTTTAAACTGTCTTCGGAAGAGCCAGATCTTGATGGCATAGAGCCCCTTAGCCATCCATCTCGCCCGGTGCATAGCACCAGGGGCGCGGAAGTTTAGTCCCTTGTATGGAACTCCTCCAAGAAAGATGACGGAAAGATCGAGGAATTCCTGATAGTCATCACGAACTTGAAGTGCTTGTGATTTTGCAAACTCAATGAGCTCCGTTCTATGCTTAAAAATAGCTGCTTTGGTGAACGCATCTGTGTCCGCAGTTTGGAACTGTTGCTGGTCAATGCGGGTCCAATAATCATGGAAGCGCTTGAAAAGCAGAATTTCTGGACCGGTAGATACTGAATCTAGCGATGCTGCGAATGCCGCCTGTAGCACCAACTCCAGTACATGGTGTCTGCACGCGCAGTGTAACAGGTCACGTCCAACTTTTTCTTCCAGAAGAACACAAGTTCCTCCACGGTGGCCTGTGTTTGTCGCGGTTGTGTCGAAACACATAGATTTGACATGATCGGTCACTCCCCATTCATTCAGGCAATCTATGATGGCATTTGTTTGTGTCAGCGCGGTTCCTGACAGAAGTTTTGGCACCCCGAGGAGCTGCTCTGTCCCGGAGCCAGATACAAGAATAGGTAAGCGGTCAACATATTCTCGTGACGTCAGATCTTGCATGAGTTTTCCGTCCAGTGAACAGTCAACGGACTATTGCCTTGGAACTCGCTCTTCAGTTGCCGAGCCTTAAGGGTACGGAATTTTTCACGCTGACGATGAATGGATCCACGATTGATGTTGTAGTCGCTAGCATCATGCCCTAAGCTGGAAGCTGCCTCAAACAGCAGATATGTGGCCTTTCTTGACGAGAGTTGCGTGCGATCAAGCGCTGCCGCCAATTCCGATGTCATGATGTTCTTCGTTGCTCTTTGTTTAGACGCTAACGAACCACCACATGCTCCTTTTTCTTCGCTATCATCTGAGCTGGAGGATGAGGACTCCAAAACCGCTTCGTTGGATACTGCCTCCATTTCAGCTGCTGATCGCTTTCTTCGTTTCTCCTCTTCCTCCCGACGTCGAGTACAATCTTTGACTTGGCGCTGATGGGTCATGTCCAAACCTGCCATTGAACCTGGACGTCCTTTCTGGCGCTGCTGCTGAAGGAACTCCCAATCCTCTGGGTACTTGACCAATTTCTCACAATCAGCGTGGGCGATGTCAAAGAGACGATCGAGGCGTTCAATGAATTCTTTTTCTTTCGTCTTGTGTGAATCGCTCGTCCTTGAGGCGTGTTTTTTGAGTCCTTTCCACTCCTCGAAGACTTTATCCAGTTTGCTGACGCAGTGTGTCTCGAGTCTGGTTGGAATGTGAGCTTTCTCCCAGAAGGACATCACTGCTCGAAGTGACTTCCTCAACGCGTCACGTATTGTCATTTTCTTTTCATGGTGAAGGTAAAGGAAGTAACCGAATGCTTGCCTGTAGGAAGGAAGCTTGCATCCTTTCACCTCATCAACCGCTGCCCTAATAGGTATATACACTTCCGGGTTTCCATCACCAGAAATCACGTAGCTGAAATGAGAAACGGTGAATCGTTAAGTATTGTTCACTTTATTTCTCAGATATTCAGACACACACAGATACACACACACACATATATAGAGATATATAGATATCTAATGAACGATTATGGAGACGCCGCGCAAGCATTAAACTTTGGAAGGCGGGGGCGACCTTTTATAGTTATTCAAATAAAAAGATTTTTCAGTCACCATGTTTTTTTTACCAATGGAATAGATTCGCGGGGTGTCAGCATGAAAATTTCAAACTTTGCATTTAAGTGACACCCTAATATATATATATATATATATATATATATATATATATATATATATATATATATATATATATATATATATATATAAGTGTGTGTGTGTGTGTGTGTTACAGTCAATGTGTGAAATCAAACATTTCATATAAGGCCTAAAAGTTCCAAGCATTTCGCATAATGTCTGTTACCCTTAATCACAGACATTACGCATTACTAAATCTATCCTTACCTAATGAACCTAACCTAACCTAACTTAGCCTAACCTGACGTAACCTAACCTAAACTAACTTTCATGAAGTGATTAAGAGTCATAAGCATTAAGCGAATATGGAACAATTTTGAATGAATTCTTATTTTCTCATGTCGATGTAATTGGTTCAAAATCAGTTTACAAAGAAAAGTTGTTCCAACACTGTGAAATAAAGTTGTTCCATAGAGATGACTGTTTTCTAAACATTTAATAGCTCCACCTGCTGCATGAACCGATTGTGGAGCGATTTCTTCATGAAACGATGACCCATTATAGAAGCCGTTGGAACATCTTTCTTTTCTGGACTGATTTTGAACCAGTTATATCGACAGTACAAAATAAAATTGATTCCGAATCTTCCAGTACTCGAATCAAATGGAACAATTATTTTTTAGAAACAGTGGTCTGTATTTTAGAGTGTGTGTTAAATTGGTCAAGTTTTCAGTTGTAACTTCATCATATATGCGAAATTAAAATCACAAAGATTTAAAATGACTATGGTTTGAACTACGTATACTAGAAAAATTTCATTGTTTTAACTTGTTTTAAACTAAAATTACCTAAAAATATTCCTGGAAAAAAAGTGTTGTTTTGTTTTAAATAATATCACTACTTTTCTTTAAAATATTTTTAAAAGTGTTCTTTCTTGTTTTGTCCATATTATTTCATTTTTGAAACAGCGTCATATTGTATCGTGTTCTCTATAACATAACATTGTTCCAAACATAAATTCTTTTAGACAGAAGAGAAATATTCTTTCAAACACTTAAAAACTTAACGAAATTATTAAAAACAAAACAGCACAAATACTATATACAGTATTTAGTTATTGCAATTTCATCTTCAGTTCCGCTTTGCAGTGAAGAATTGTCTCTCAGATATCGATGTAGAATGACAGAGCAGAACTAAAATATAGCTCTTAAATGAAAATAATACATATAAGTAGTATGAGTGCAAAAAATATATGATTATAAACATATACTTTATATTTATACGCTGTAAACAGTAAAGTTCGTATAACGCCTTCAAGTCGAAGTAGCTAAATGAGTTTCTTATAAATTTAATTTTAAAAATATTAAAAGGTTCCTCATATTGACCGTATAGATTCGTTTATCGGTATAGCTTTTTGGTATATAAGGTCAAAACGAGCACCAATATTCATATACAATATACACACATTTGTGCTTATTGTACAGTTATGTATATATATATATATATATATATATATATATATATATATATATATATATATATATATATATATATATATATATATATATATATATATATATTAACTGAGCACATAATTAATAACAATAATAATTTGTCCGCAATTTACATAAATTTAACGCATTTTCTAAAGTTTTTTATTAACATAAATTATTCTGCATTGAACTAACCTAAATTGTATTGTACATATAAAATAACAACGTAATTATTATTATTATTATTACCACTTTTCTGTCAACGTTCATAGACATATCAAGTGGTAACATTTTAGTGACCCTCCCTGTCTATATATATATATATATATATATATATATATATATATATATATATATATATATATATATATATATATACACAGTGTGTGTGTGTATATGTGTATATATATATATATATATATATATATATATACAGTGTGTGTATATATATATATATAATATACTTTTTATGATTTTTATGCACTTTTCAAAGCTTTTACTCTGTAAACATAGATAACTATTTTGTTTGAAACATTAATGAACAGTTGATGCCTCCTAAGAAACGTTTTTCGTGTAACAATGTTAAATAACTAATAATGGAAATAGGGATAATGGTTCGAAGATATTCGGTTATCATCAAACAACGCAAAAACTCGTACGCATTCTCACGCTCAATTTGGGAGTGGAAAACCCGTAGATTAATGGCAGAAGACTGTAATGGATTTTGGACTGGCAAATTTTGGTTCAAAATATAATTCATATTAATGCTTGCATGAATTACTGAAATAAAAGAGTGTCTGTAACAACGTGGTGAGAATCCATGTAATATATACGTGTGGAAATTGTAAATTTTGAATTAATCCGTAAAGTTCCCCCGAACAAAAATTATTTGAAAGTTTATATTGCCTACTCGTATTGTATACTACAGAGGTAGAAAACTATTTAAAGGCTATAAAAAGAATTCCTTCAAATGTAAACAATCAAATTGTTTTCTTTTAGCAACAAAGAAAAAAATAAATTTTTTTTTTATAAAAAATACATTTTTTTTTGTAGTTAAAAATATTTAATTATTTGAATTTTAAAAAGAAAGCATTTTTTAGCATTTAAAAAACTTTCGTATCAGTGGAGTACATTTTTATTTAAATTTAATAAACTAAGTTGTAAAAAGTTTACTTAAAAATTACTACGGGTTGATAAAGATAAAAATAGAAAGTGCAAAGTTTATTATAACTTCCAGTCCGCAGTTTTAATTTAATCACCCTCCCCCCCCACCTACCCTCACCCCCACCCCTCACCCCCCTCACCTCGTATAATATTTATAGTAAAAACAAGAGCCATAAACCCGGTTGATTTTATTCGTGTAAAAGACTTAGAAATAAAAAGGTTTAATCCTCTTTCTCTCATTAACCGGATTCTATTTCGAAAGAAAAAAAAAATTTTGTTACAGGAACTAGTAAATAAATCAATATTACCTATTACGAAATCTTCTTTTTCTTTTCTGAAGTATTCAGAGATACATATTTCAGATACGCATCAACTTATAACCAATAAAAAGAATTCATACCCTCCATTCCAAATATATTCTCCTTTGATTGACTGTCAAAGAGACCGTCACATAAATTAAATACAATTAAATATCATACTTAAATGTGACAAAATGAAATACAATCAAATACAATGTTAAAATTGTGTTATTTGTTTCAATAACTAAACAGTCTGTATTCATGCTAGTTCATATCAGAATTAATTTTCGGTATTATATATACTGTATATATATATATATGGGATGAATTTCACAATTAAACACGTGAAATGAATGAATGCTGCAAACCCACAAGGAAAAAGAAAAAAGATTCCAAGGTCTTTCGTGTATTCAGAGCTACACCTCGTCATGGAATCAACATTCCCTGACGAGGTGTAGCTCGGAATACACGAAAGGCCTTGGAATCGTTTTTCTTTTTCCTTGTGGGTTTGCAGCATATATATATATATATATATATATATAATATTATATTATATATATATATATATAAGTTAAGCGACATTGAGTCTGGGTAGTAATTGGATGGGAGACCGTCCTCAGCGCCCAGATTATGTAGCGACCCGTGGTTCGGATCCCACGTAAAGCTGTAGGTCCCTTCCGTCATATGACCTTAGATGTTGTGAAGGAGGTTAAACAACCCCAATAAAAAAAATATATATATGTGTATGTAAAATAAATAATACTAATTAATATATATATATATTATATATATATATATATATATATATATATATATATATATATATATATATATATATATATAAATATATATATATATATATAGTTTGGATTCATTTGGAAATACTGATCAAATGGCTTGAAAATTTTTAATTTCATTTGTACTGTACCTTTCTTCCGATCTTTGGTTTTTCATCGAAGAATGCCATGTTCAGCTGTACTTGAAAATCATTTGGGGAAACAACGAAATTGGATTACAGAAACATTCAGTAAAAGCTTATGAAATCTGGGGAGAGAAATGAATGTTTAAAGTTCGAAGTATATAAACAATGATTCAAATTTGAATATATATATAATATATATATATATATATATATATATATATATATTATATATATATATATATATACAGTATATATGTGTGTGTATATATATATATATATATATATATATATATATATATATATATATATATATATGTGTGTGTGTTTGTGTGTGTGTGCGTATTTATGGATGTACAGTATATACAAATTTTGCTTGAAAAATATAGAATGAAATAATTATTTACAATGATTATAAATCCAAAAGTAAAAACGACACTTAATAACTTGTTTAAATGAAAATAATAAGATCTTTTTTCAAACATTCCAGGGTACACCAGCTACCATGTATGTACAGTAGGGCTAACAACAGAGGCGGATGCGTAAGTATATTTGTAGACTCAAACTACAAGAGTAAAAGAACTGACAAGCATAAACAATACCTCGGAAATGCTTACAATTGAAATGTTTATTCATAACACCCACTATTCAATTTTGGGCATGTATCGACCACCAACTGGTAATGTACCAACTTTTATTACAAATATCGATAGAATTCTAACTTCCATTTATATTGGTAACAATTGCGTCATTGCAGGAGATTTAAATATTGATCTCACCAAAGAACATTCAAATAATAATGCAAACTTCTTTCAGAAAATCATGATTGCAAGTGGTTTTAACCCTCCGTTAGTACCGTTCCGAGTTGAAAAATCGTTAATACCATGGGGATGTCCAGACACCCCAAATTAATTTTATTTGTTATTATATATATAATATATATATATATATAATATATATATATATATATATATATATATATATATATATATATAAAATTTAGTGGTGGACCGGATGTCAGTTTTTCAACATCTGCGGATGCGGATCTTTAATTTCAATATCCGCGGATGCGGATATTTAGTTAATCTATCAATATAATATAGAATTATGAATATATGACATAATTTTCCAAATTTCGTGATATTACTATTATGGCAGGCAATGCATAAGAATTAAAATCAATATTAATGCTTTCATTATGATAAAAATAATAACTTTCTCAAGAGTTTCAGCCACAGAAAATTCGATGAAACAAGTTTCATTCAATTTTCTGTGTTACCACGTATTTATATTTTGAGGTTTACATATTTGTTTGTTCATTAATAATTAATACTTTACATGAAATGTACATGACTGGGCCTTATAAGCTACTTTATAAGCTAATTTAATTGTAAATTGCATAATTTATTAGAGGTAATATCCGCATAACATCCGCAGTCAGAAGTGCGGATGCGGGTGCGGATGTTAAAAATAATGCGGATGCGGATATCCAGTCCACCACTAATATATATAATATTATTATTACTCTCTGGCCAGATTCAGGAAGCTACCAGAAAGAGGAAAGGTGTCAGTGTTGCCATCTCTAGATGGCGAGATTTTTAATATTTTAGGAGTGTTAAAACACCCCATGGGGGATAACGTATGGTTAAATTAACTACTGCAAATCCAGCTAGACTCCACAATGACATTAGAAATTCGACTTCGCTAGATCAGCTCTGGGTGTGGTCCCCGCTTGACTGCATGTCTGGTATAATTATATTAAATATCACAGATCACTTGCCTACATATACCATGCTAATCAACCATTTCTCAGCAAAGGAAACTGTAAAAGTTGAATATAGATCTTACATCTATAATAACAAATTAAAGTTCCTGAGAGAAAATAACAGCTTTTGACTGGACTAGAATAACCGAAAGTAACCATGACACTGGGACAAAATTTCAAGTATTCTGAAGCACACCACTAATGGATACATTCAACATAAACTTTCCTCTTGAATTAAAAGTAATATCTAAAACTAAATACAACAACCAAAGGATCACCCCAGCACTCATTATTAGTATTAAACGTAAACATACGCTCTTTAAATTATGGAAAACTGATATTATTACCAAAGTGACTTACAAAAATTAAATCATTAAAAAAGCAAAAGCAGATCATCATTGTTCAAAATTGATGAACAAAAACCTAATCCAAAAAGGCTATGGAACACTCTGAAAGAGTTAATTAACACAAAGAAGGTTAAAACATATCCCTTGTCCTCCCTCACATAAGATGGAAATTCTTACAGACTCCAAAGACAACCAACTTATTAAACAACTTCTTTGCAAATATCGGCTCCAATAGAGTAACCTCGATCCCAAATACAGATACTCGCTACCAACAATACATGCCACAACCAAATCCTAACTCATTTTCCTTTGATCCAATTCTACCAAACGACACCTCTCTAGCAATAAAAAATCTAAAAAGTAAAGATTCTGACATCAATATGATCCCGGTAAAAATATACAAATTAGTATTCATGAAATTGCAATACCGCTCAGTAAGCTAATGAATGAATCAGTAACACTAGACATATTCCCTGACATTCTAAAGGAAGCCAAAGTATGCCCTGTATTTAAAAGGGAAAACACAAATACTCCATCCAATTATTGCCTCAATTCCTTATTGCCAACTTTAAGTAAAGTATTTGAAAGAAATCGTGTACAATAAACTTACTAAATTCTTAATCAAACACGATATTTTAACTAAAACAGTTTTAGTTTATAGTGGACGTACAACAGAAGATGTCATAAACATTCTATTAGTAAATGTGTATCAGAACTTAAACAGCAAATAACATAGTAGTGCCTTGGTCTTCCTCGACTTGTCAAAATCATTTGATACACTTTCGCATGAAATCATGAAATCTTATTGAATAAACGTCACGTATAAAGAATAAGAGGAAATATCCTCGATTGGTTTAAATCATATCTGTCAAATCGTCATCAGTACATCAGATTTAAAGATAATTTAGCCGATAAGGCGATGTTAACTAGTGAAGCCTCATAAAGATCTCTTCTTGGACCATTACTATTTCTAATTCACGTCAACGATTTTCATCTCTCAACCACATTAAATTGTGTACAATACGCAGATGATACCACATTTACTTCTTCCCATCATAACGCAGACTTTCTGATTAATGAAACGAACAGGCAATTAGAAACTGTGTATAAATGGATGTGTGCTAATAAACTTTTATTGAAACTGACAAAATCATCTTATGTGACTATTACCACAAAACATATTAATAACAGTCAAGTAAAAATTGGGAATACTACTCTTGCAAGGGTGAATAAGGTTAAAGTAGTTGGCATTAATTTAGACGAAAACCTAAATTTCAAAAGTCATGTATAACATGTCAAATCCAAAATAACAAGTTTTCTCTCCATATTATTTAAACTAAAATGAACCCTCCCTCAAAACGCACTCCTTTCTCTATATTACTCTTTCATCCATCCACATTTATTATATTGCATTACAAAACGGTGTAACTCAAAGAAATAAGTTATATAAAACATCCTTTGGAAGTAATTCATAAAAAATGTCCGCGAACTCTCTCGAATAATGACAACAGACAAAGTCACGCTTCCCCAATGTTTAAAGAGATAAGTATTTTAAAACTAAATAACTTATATAAATTCAATGTTGCTGTCAGTACGTTCAAAGTTATCAATAAAAATCAACATGCATCACCCATTCAAAGAGCAATCAACCCCCATCAAATACACCATCGTTATAACACCAGATTGGCCAGTGATTTTACACACAAACCTAACTATACAATAGAAACTGCAGGAAATGCACTCTCTTTCAAAGGAGCAAATGTATGGAATGCAATTCCCATGCATATTAGGCAGGCTTCATCACTAAATGTATTTCGCAACTCACTAAAAAAGTATTTCATTAGTTCCTACTGATGTATAAGTTCACTATTGCCATTTTTACCATAGTAATGAAGTTCGCATTTTATAATCACCTATTTAAATTATGTTAATTTCATTAAACACTTTTAATTTCGTAATTTATTCGTTTTTATATTTTTTTATTAAGCATCATTTATTTCCCACTAAATTTACAATAAATCATTTAATTTAAAATTACGTAATATTTTGTAAAGTTTTATACTGTATTTATTAATAATAATAATAATAACAATAATAATAATAATAATAATAATGTTTATTATTATTATTATTATTATTATTATTATTATTTTATCATTATTATTATTAGTAGTAGTATTATTATTGTAATTTGTTATCACAGTTACTATTACTTGCCACTTTCAATTTTTATGTAATAAATAAAGTAAATGCCATTAATTTTGCCTAAAAAGCCTCCATGCTTCCAACGGCATATTCAGATAAGAATACTGTGAGTAAATTAATATCATATCAAATATCTAAATATTGTAAAATTTTGTCACTTTTATTCTTTTCTGGATAAAGATTTTTGAATTTTTTAAATTTTTGGAATTTTAAACTTATTTATTTTAATTATTTTATAATAGTTTTATAATGAATTCTATTAAGCGATAATCTTATTAACTTAAAAATATACTTTTCAGTGTTTTTAGTAAAAGGCAATAAATAATTACGTAAATACTAAATGAATTATTATTATTATTATTATTATTATCATTATTATTATTATTGTTATTAAATATTATTATTATTATTATTATTATTATTATTATTAATACCTTTTATTTCTGTTTGTTGTCAATTCGGGGAGATGTTTCCCCATAGACTTTCTCTAGGCAAAATTTATATTCTCGTATGAAATTGAAATTACGAGTACGTACAGCTTTTTCAGTTATTTTTTATACATCTCGCGAGCAAAATTTTATGTACACACTGTTCGAATCTATTTCAATAATAATATATATATATATATATACACTGTTCGAATCTATTTGAATAATATATATATATATATACCGGGTGTCCGAGAATTATCTGTACAATTTTTGGCTGTTATTAAAAGTCAACCATGAAATGTAGAAATTCCAGTGTTGTCCCATCTTACAGAGAATCTCATTAAGTTTTTTCTGATACCACGTTTTGACAAGTTTTTTAGAAATATACGCGGGTGACAGACATTGATGATATAAAAGCAAGAATCACAGCTGCTATTGAGCGAATTGATGTGGATATGCTGCAGCGTACATGGCAACATTTGGAGTATCGATTGGATGTTTTGCGAATCACTAATGGTGCACATATCGAATGTTTGTAACAACGTTACTTTAATAAAAGAAACTTGAAAATACAGATTCTAAATAATCTTGTTTAAGAATTTTACGTGTGTTATCAAGAATTTTATTAAAAGATGAAATTGTACAGATAATGTTCGGACACACTGGAATTTCTAAAAAATTTGTCAAAACTTTGTATCAGAAAAAACTTAATGAGATTCTCTGTAAAATGGGACAACACTGGAATTTCGACACTTCATGGTTGACTTTTAATAACAGCCAAATATTGTACAGATAATTCTCGGACACCCTGTATATATATATATATAATGTACGCATTACTTTCTACATACAGTATTATGTATCGTTTTAAGTAATCTGACATTTTTCTAAATATATCTTTTAAAACTTCAATTAACTGGAATCTGTAGGTTTTAATTAACTTTAACCATATTTAATAATCTCAAGAACTTACACTGTCTTTTAAACAAGTGAGTCATTTGAAATATATAAACAGATAGATATGAGAGAGAGAGGAGAGAGAGAGAGAGAGAGAGAGAGAGAGAGAGAGAGAGAGAGAGAGAGAGAGAGAGATTTTTTCAATTATTCGCGAACTTTTTCACGTACGTTACCTAATGTAATAGGATGAAGTCTCTTCTTTGCGAACCGCATCTGCATCGGCTGCCCCTTGGCGATCTGCATTTTGCTTAATCTCACCCGTGAGACAGGACGAAATTTAAGCTGGTTCGATTATGAAATGCTGTTGTTGCTGGGCAGATATCTCTCTTCAACCACATAACCTGGAAATGCTGCTTATATATATACACAATTTATATAATTTTAAGTCTTAAAGGAAGTACTTATCAGTATAAAAGTAGGAAAAATTAATTTCAATTCCTGCTATAAACAAACTCGAGACGCGGAGGAAACTCTAGCCCCCGATATTCGACTGCATTTGCATATGAAAGGATTGAGAAAGCCTGCGAACTGCATTGCACAGGAAAAATTGGCTGCATTGGAGGGGTGGGATGTAAGTTCATAAAATATTCAGTTTCTGGCCATGATAAGAGGGAAAAAATGGGGAAAAAAAGGGGAAGCGAAGGGAGAAAATGAATGAGGGATTCGGGGAAAAAATTAATAATGGAAAAACGAGACTGCAGTCTGCCAGACCATTAAATCCCTCCTCGTGTCCTCCTTTTAACAACTGCATTCGCGAAATAAGAAATACAGTCCTAATGTTCGTTCGCAGTAAGGTTGGAAATACCTCGTATTATGGTTATATTAAAAAATTTCAATTCCCAAAACCTCTGTTAATTGATTCGGTTAAGTTAGACTGGAAATTTTACTTTTATATCAAACTTATTCTTTTTATTTTAATAATCATAAAAATTTCAGGTTTAGAAGCAAAGAATAATCGTGTATTTCTTTTTAATAATAGTATATTAAAAGGTGTTATATTCGTGTTGTGTGTATATATATATATATTGATTTAATTTTATCTCAGTGCAATTATATTCGTGTTACGTGTTTCCGATTCTTATATTCAGATTCGTGTATTCAGAGCTACACCTCGTCAGGGAATGACGAGGTGTAGCTCTGAATACACGAAAGGCCTTGGAATCGTTTTTCTTTTTTTCTTGTGGGTTTGCAGCATATATATATATATAAGAATCTGAAACACGTAACACGAATACAATTGCACTGAGATAAAATTAAATCAATAAATCCTTGTGGGTTTGCAGCATTCATTCACTTCAGTGTTTAACTGTGA
>JAJOZX010003992.1:260000-262500 GCA_023014485.1 Bathynomus jamesi
GACGCCCAAGGACAGCACGTAACAGTACCGAACAGGTACGACAATTGTTTGAGGATGAACCAACAACTTCGGTTAGGGAGGCCGGTCGAAGACTCAACATATCCAAGACAACAGTTCATAGAATCTTGCGTTCGACACTGATGAAAAAGGCTTATCACATTCAAGTACTGCATGCCCTAAATGAAGAGGATTATCCAAATCGAGCAGCAAGGTGTGCAGAAATTGTGGATCAAATCGAAAATGAAAGTTTATTGGATAACATCTTATTCAGTGATGAGGCGACTTTTCACACGTGTGGTAAAGTCAATCGACACAACTGTCGTATCTGGTCCAATGAAAGACCGTCTGAAGTCATAGAATGGCAAAGAGACTCTCCAAAAGTTAACGTGTGGCTTGGAATGACCAAATCGAAAATTTATGGCCCATTCTTTTTTGCGGAAGCAACTGTAACAGGTACCGTCTACCTTGATATGCTTCAGCAGTTTCTCGAACCACAGCTTCTTCATGATGGCATTCTTGATAATGTTGTGTTTCAACAAGATGGAGCACCATGTCATTATGCTCTAATTGTTCGAGAATACCTCAACAGACGCCTTCCGAATCGGTGGATTGGACGTGGAGGACCTCGACCTTGGCCTCCGCGTTCTCCGGATTTGACACCCCTGGATTTCTTTGCATGGGGTTTCATAAAAACAAACGTTTATCGCCAAAAGATCAATAGTTTAGCTGAACTTAAAGAACGCATCCAGTTGGCAGTGCGGGAGATAACACCTGAAATGCTTCAAAATGTGTTTCGCAGCGCTGAAGATAGATTTGAAATTTGCAGAGATACAGACGGTGCACATGTTGAAAATTCTCAATAAAGTTTTGACTTATGATTTATAAATCTATTTGTTTTTGTATCATAATTTAGTAATAAACACAAAATTATGTCAGTTTTTATTAAATTTGTCCGATTTCATTGAAATAGTTAATTCTTGGACACCCTGTATATATATATATATATATATATATATTATATATATAATATATATATATATAATATATATATACATATATATATATATATATATACAGGGTGTCCCATAAGTCCGATGTCATAGGAATTCAAATTAAATTTACCAAAGTAATACATTAGAACTAAAACAAATGTTCGAATTGATGTCTTGAGTGGGACCCTTTTTTTTGGTTGCAGGTAAAATAACACGCAATGGCTGGTATGGAAGTGAGTTACTCTCGTGAGGAAAAGGCCTCCGCCTTTTCCTCAGAGATGTAACAAAAGAAAGGTCTCAAAACAAGACATCAATTTGAACATTTGTTTTAGTTCTAATGTATTTCTTTGGTAAATTTAATTTTAATTCCTATGACATCGGACTTATGGAACACCCTGTATATATATATATATATATATATATATATATATATATATATATATATACAGGGTGGGCCGTAAGTTTCCATACATAGGAAAAATAAACATTTTTTATGGACAACCATTTTTATTTATATAATATGCTCTACATGGTTGCCATTGTTTTGAAAACACATTTCAATACGTGTTCCCCACTGTTGATGAACATGCATTAGCACAGTTGACGTTATGCTTGTAATGGCGTTGGTGATACGTTCCTTTAGATGATTTATGTATCGTATCTTTTCCTGATACACCATGGCCTTCAAGTGCCCCCAAAGATAGAAATCAAGGGGGGTGAGATCTGGGGATCTGGGAGGCCACTCCACAGGACCACGCCGACCAATCCAAGCATCCGGAAACTGCTGATCCAAATACCGACGCACGTGAAGACCATAATGAGGTGGAGCTCCATCTTGCTGGAAGTAAACTGGGAAGTTACCTTCCTCGTTTAGCAGGGATGGGAAAATCTCTTCTTGCAATATGTTAAGATACCTTTCGGCATTAAGATTTCCACTGACAAAAATTGGTCCAATAATTCTGTCACCCCATATCCCGGCCCACACCATCACTTTACCGGCACCTTGCATCTTCGTCGGACTCAGCCAGTTAGGGTTAGCATTACTCCAATAACGTATGTTTTGCCGATTAACCTCTCCATTGACGTAAAAATTTGCTTCATCAGTAAACAAGATCTTACAAACGCATATTCTTTTGGTATCTGAAACATAAAAACAAACGTTTAAATTTTCCTATGTATGGAAACTTACGGCCCACCCTGTATATATATATATATATATGCATTTAACTGCAATGACCACGCAGTATATAAATGAATAGAAACGACATAATATTAAGGAACGTTTCTGCACACGCGGAAGAGAAATAACGAATAAATGAAAAATGAGGCGAACCGCCAGGGAATCGAACCCAAGGCCTTCCAATTACCGGTTGGATGCGCTACCATTACCCACGGACCGTAATTGGAAGGCCTTGGGTTCGATTCCCTGGCGGTTCGCCTCATTTTTCATTTATTCGTTATTTCTCTTCCGCGTGTGCAGAAACGTTCCTTAATATTATGTCGTTTCT
>JAJOZX010003992.1:267500-275000 GCA_023014485.1 Bathynomus jamesi
ACCCTCATGAACTCTGCAGAGATATAGCTATGAGCCAGCATGGCTGATAGGAGCAATGATATATGCAGACATACTAAGTCATTTGCATATTTTAAGTGCTCATTCGATAAGTCATCTACCCCTGACGCAGAACCAGTCTTTAACTCTTTAATTAACCTCTTTACTTCAGAAAATGATATCAAAGTATTTTCCCTTGTCCCTCCCACAATCATTTCGCTGCAATCTATCTTAAGATTATCCCTACTCACACTGTTAAGAATGTTAGAATAGTGGTTTTTCACAGCTTTGCAATTTCATCCTCCCCCGGCACCCCATCGATTGTCGGAGGGAGGACATTTTTGACACCCGTTTGATTCTTAACAAATTTCCAAAATTTGTTATTATCGTTATTTATGCGAGCTTCACAGGCTTTTGATGCTCGAATAGACTCTTCTTCCTGTTTACATCGCCTTATGGCCGCCTTATACTGACCCCGACTTCTACACATATTCAAGTATACTGGTCCTAATCTGGGTCTACCATGAAAGCACCACAAATCATAGGCGTCTTTCGATTCCCTCTTCAGGGGGGCAATAAAATCATTCCATCCAGGAGTAATCTTAGTATGATAGTTGTAAGATTTAATCAGGGGGCTTTCTGCTTCTCTTAACAGGGATATTATCTTACTATAATACCTATCTATGAGTTTACAGTGAGAATCATTTGAGCAAGGATTATTACAGGCAAGGTGCAAAATTTCTAAATTATTAAAGAGGTGACTTGTTCTGTCTTTGTATTCTATTCTCTGCTGCATCGTAACATTGGACCAATCGACGCGATTATTCTTACCTATTGAGTTCTTGTTAAGTCGTGTTGCGCATAAATCGGTAACATTAATTAATATTAACGTTGATTAATATATATATATATATATATATATATATATATATATATATTATATATATATATATATATATATATATACAGGGTGTCCATAAAGTTACGCATCATAAAAACATAAGCAATGTCTATTTATTTATGTCTCCATCAGGCCAAATATGTTGAGGAACATTCACAGAAACCTGCTTTTTCGTTTACAAACATGTTTTGAGATTGGTGGGAATCATTTCGAACAAATAAAACAAAATAAATAAATAAACAACATAAATGTATTTTCCTATGATGCGTGACTTTTTGGACACCCTATATATATCGTCCACGCACTACCGTGAGTGCACAAATCCTTTTTGACCCAGAATGCATCGCGGACGGCTACTTCTGAAAGCTCAATTTTTTTCAGAAGAAATTATGTCACACGCACTGTACACCAAAAAATAGAGGTCGTCGTCGCGAATAATTTGATGTAAACATCGAACAAATTCGTTCACTACAAAAAGTATAGAGCAAAGTTTGTGGCTAAAATGTTGTTCAAATGAATAAGCAGTTTGTCCGCGTGACGCTGGGCGGAGCTTATTCGAGAGTTCTAAGCTCCACCCAACGGAACTATTTTACAATGTGTTTGTGGTAAAATATAATAAATAATTTTGTGCCTCTAGTCAGACCACACTTGTACAAAATTTTTTACCCTTTTGTGAAATCGATGAAAAGCAACTCAGCCCATAAATTTACAAAAATACCGCAGCCATAAAAATCTTGAGCTTCACATCCAAAGCCAGTGAGACCAAATACGTGAAGCTGTGCTATAAACTATAGAAAAGAACGCAGCAATGAAAATCTTGAGCTTCACATCCGAACCCACTGTATCAAGATTTGTGAAGCTTAAGATTTTCATGGCTGCGTTCTTTTCTATAGTTTTAATGACAGTATAATTGAGGCCGAAGGCCCCAACACCGTAGGACCCACTTTGGCTAGTAAACCTTAAAAAGAACAGAAGAATAACACACAGAAAACATTTGGCATTAAAAATTGAAAGTTAATAAACAAAAATATTCAGCTGACGCTCTTAGAAAAAAGTTATTTATATATACATCAAATAAATAAATAAATAAATAAATCAACAGTATACATACTAAAATATACATACTGAAACCATTGCGAAAGAGTGTGTGTGTGTATATATATATATATATATATATATATATATATACACACACAAAAAAACTTTCTCAGTATATCTTAACGGCTCATGTTGCTGTTAATATGTCGTTCCTGATTAACATAAAATTGATATGCAGGTAATTACACTCGGTTAATGAAAATAAACTGAAATGATATTTAATTGACATTTCCTCCAGTAGATGGTGCCACCCACTTCGATTAAATTATTAACAAGAAATCAGTTCCCCGAAAAGTACTTCATCAAGCATCGAAGTTTGATGAAAACACTGTCATCACCTGGGGGCACTTGTTCGATGAAAGAATTTCCCACATCTTGATAAAAATTCTAGTCTCCGTGTACATGGTTAAAAGCTGCCACTAAATATTTTTGCTTCTTCAATTTTGAGTTTTTAACGGCAAATGTTTTTTGTTATTCTTGTTCAATTCTTTTTAAGGTTTATTATTATGCACACAAAAGAAATTTGCCTCTTTGCAAGACGCATTTTTGAGACTAATATATATATATATATATATATATATATATATGTGGTGTGTGTGTGTGTGTGTGTGTGTGTGTTTGACATGGATGTTACTAGATTAAGTTAGAGGTAGAAAAAAGGCTTTACTGTTTTTTTTTGACAAAGAACACTTCCGACCATATAACTATTGAGGTACTTACTAACAACTTCCAGCATCATTGTCAAAGTGCAGTTCTGGAAGAAAGTTAACCTCGGAACATAAATTTTTTTAAAAATATATAAAACATTTTATTTTCCTATGGATATTTCACTCTTTTTTGGTGATACTAATAAAATTTAAAAAGCACTCAATATACAGATTAGTAATTTTTTATGCTTTTTAAACGCTTCATGTTTATAGGCGAACTTTTTTCAAAACTATATATAGAGGGTCAGCGTAGTAACAAGGCTTCCTATACGTTGTTCATCGCCATAAACACGAGACAAATAGACAGATTTAGCGAAGAGAAATTCTGAAGTACAATTTCGAGATTAAACATCACACACACCTACCGAAGTGTCACCATACAACCTCGTGTAATGCTTTTTTTTTTCATCCGCAAATGGATAGGTTACTTCTCCTTATAGTTATTTCTACTCGTTTTGTAATGAAATTTTCCCTTTTAATAGATACTAAGAACTAATTGAGTATTTATTACGAAACCAGTAACACATTATGCAGAGGCTTACAGATACCAAAACAGATCAGACAATTAGGTTATTATTATTATTATTATTATTATTATTATTATTATTTTAGAAAGTCGATATCAGCCTATGTCTTTATAAAGGATTTACATTTAATTTCCAATATTCTGAATAGTTTTTTATTTTCAGTACTGAGTTTCTTAATAATAATTCTAGATAAGAATTTGCAGTATGCTAAGAATACTTTCATTTTTTCTTCTGCTGACGCGTTTCGTTCATATACTTTGAACATCTTCACAGCTTTATACATAATTTTAAAGTAAAATGGGTTATATATATATTTTCTGATTGTAAATTTGATACAATTTCAAATTAATTTAAGAATATTCGAAAGTTCATTAAATTTTATATTAATGTTCGGTTTTTTCATTTTAAATGACAAATACCATAGTTTTTCTTTTTCATGATGCTAGCCCGACGTGGAAAAGAAAAACTATGGTATTTGTCATTTACCATTACTTATTCAGACTATAGTGGATTTGATTATCCCAGAAAAGTTCCTTGTTCCATGCACGGTCTGTGTGTCTCATAAAAAACTCAGGGGACCATTCTGAGTTCATTCCCATATATATATATATTGCAAATGTTCCGTGTGTCGGTCCCTCTTCACACGGAGGTCAGGTTGATTGCCCCACCTCTAGACCTGACTTAACCTCTTTTGGACCACTGGGTCGAATATGTACCGTTTCCCATACACACACTCATAACTTAAACCTACAAAAACTTTCGTCGTTAAGAGGTTAATTCAAAATAGAATTCCTGTCCTGAACTTTCGATCTAGCATATCCAGGCACACCCGGCTCCTCCGGTACCGTCCTGAGCCAGGCATCTAGACTTCTTCTGAAGACTTCAACTTTAACACCTATGATGTTCCTGATGTTTCTGGATGCTAGTTAAACTGTCTTGTCCCTCTTACAACAAACCTATTTTCTTTCAGAGTTGAGGCTGTCCCATGTCTGGCTTTAGTCTGGGAACATTTGTGTAATTTCTTCTTATAAAATAGTTAATATCTGAAACCAACTTCCCTCGGAGGTTGTTTCAAGCCAAAAAGTAAATATGATTAAAGACTGTTTCCACATATAATTTAAGAATAGATTAGATAAGTATTTTGAAAATAGTATTACAACGTAACCCTGCAGAGGTTTGATTAAACAATTACTTCCATATTTAGTCCTCCCCCCCAGTTTAGAGAGACATCTCTGGTTGCATTGTGCCCCGCATAGCATGAGCAACAACTAAGCAACCAATTTTTAATCACTTGCCTCATAAACACCTCTAAGTGAGAGAGACTTAAATTTGCCGTAGCAACAACAGGTGATCGATCACCCACGAAAAAATCGTTTTCCATAAGAGACAAGTACACAGAGATAGATGCAGGGACCGCCTACTGATATTTCTCACCGGAAAGAGATTTTCTCTACTCTCGTGTGACACAACACCGCGGAGTATGAACGACTCAGTATATCATAAACACCTCTCACGGCGGGAGACCCAAGTTGAAACTCGACGACATTCAAAGAGTTGTTAGGTATACACACACGACAGACATTCAATCACAGAAACCACGCTCACACACTTGCCTGCCTCGTTAACATGTCTAAGAATAGAATAGCTGAGTATTTTGTAGAAATATAAATATTATTTTTCTAATTCTTCCTAATGAACAAAAAAAAAAATGCATGCCATGGATTGGATAAAGTAGAGTTGCGTTTCTGTTATCCCTATTTTTTCTTTCTTCTTTCTCCTGGATAACTGGGTGCAAGTGATGAGTGCAGGCATGGTATGGAAGAGCTGATTTCCGTTTTCAATTCCTACTTCAACCCCTTTCCTATAGTAGCATTTCATCTAAGTAGTTGATATACTAACAGTACAAATATAATATTATGTTATATAATAATATATGTATATATTATTACTTATACAACAGTACTCTCTAGTACTTCATCGGCTACTTTTCCAGGGTCACGGTACTTTCTTCACTCTTTTTCCGTACCCGCCTCTGGCTGGGAAGCAGCGGAGGGTGGGGAGAGAGCCTTATGTTTTTCTATCCAGTTTTCTATATTACTGCTAGAGTAGTTAACTTACTTTAATAACAGGCACCTCCCAGAGTAGACCGAAAGGTTTATGAGGCTTCCTTTTGTCCTTGTAATTCCTTGTAACAGTACACATTCTACCTTTCCTATTTTCTAGTGTTGTTTGGGTGGTTGTGGGGTTCTGTTTGAGGTTAGGTACTAGTTTCTCTATTATTTTCCATATGTATATTTTGGTGTATCTCCTCTTCTTTTCAGAAAATATAGATTTAATGTACGTAGTCTCTCCCAGTAATTGAGTTTTTTGCAGTCATTGATCTTGGTTATGAAATTTCTTTGGATTTCTTCTATAGGGTGAGCGAAAATTTCCTGTACACCTGCAAGAAGTGTAGTGAACCTGTACCTAAACTGTGTTGGAAGTGGACAGGTACACAGGGACTTTCGCTCAACCTGTAGTTTATTAATTTCTTCTTTATTATATGGAGACATCAAGAATGAACAGTATGCCAATTTTGGTATGATCAGTTTTTTCAGCAAGGGCATCGTTACTTTCTTGTCCCTTTTATTAAATGTTCTCACTATCTGTCACGTAATTCTTTTTGCCTTGCTTATCGCTATCTGATTTTGTGTCTCAAATTTCGTATCATTGGCCATTATATAACTCCTAAATCTTTTGCTTCTGTGTCTGTTTGGATTTTCTTCTGATTTGGGGCATAATATTATATTTGTTTTACCTCCTCATTTTCTGCCATATCTAAAGAACTGAAAATTTTCGGTGTTCAATTTCATGTTGTTTTCTTCTGACCACACGTATGTTCTGTTTCTGTTCTTCTGTAAGGATTTTACATCATCTGCATTTCTAATGTTTCTGCTGAGTTTTGTATCGTCATCAAAGGATGTTAGTGTCCTGTTACTGGTTACTTCGTTGTCTATGTCTGTTGACTACGTACTTCCGATTCTGTTGATGACATTCCTTGGATTTTAACAATTTGCTGACGTTCTCTGAGGAAGTTATAGATTTTTTTCCCACTTTGCCCGTTATTTCCATATTTTAATTTTATGTTATTTTATTATACCATGATCATATTTGTCGAATGCCTTAGTAAAGTCCGTTCTCATTGTTTTCAAGTGCAAAAATTACATTGTTATAATGCCCTTTTAACTGCGATATGCACGATCTTCCTGATCGGAAGCCTTGCTGATTCTCATTGCATCTTTCTGTCTCCAAAAGGTCCTAAATTTTCTTTCAAGTATTTTGATGAGATGAGATGTCAGTGACACTAGTCCATAGGTCTTTGCTTGAGATCTGACTCCTCCTTTATATATAGAGACAATGTTTGCCTTCTTCAGGATGCCCGGTATTTCTTCTATGTCCAGAAAATTTAGGTCTTCTCCACATCCAATACAGGGTGTAACTTTGATTGTCCAGAATACCAGTGTGGACTACGTCGTAGCCAATGTCGTAACACCATTTCCCGTTGATCAGCGAAGTTAAGCAACATTGGGTTTGGATAGTTGTTGGATGGGAGACCGTTCTCTGTGTCCGAATTATGTAGTGACCCTCAGATGGTTCGGATCCCACGTAAAGCTGTAGGTTCCCTCCGTCGTATGAGCTCAGATGTTGCGAAGGAAGTTAAACAACCTCATCATTACATTTTACAATACCATTCTTATACACTGATAGCTTCTTTTTTTAACAGCTGCTCAGAATCGACTTCTGCAACACCCCACCTCATTTTGAAGATTTGTTTACTAAATTCATCAGCTGAAATATTATATATACATTTACTTCACCAAAACTGTACTAAAACCACTGCACACCTCTTTCGCTGTATTTTGCACAACGTAATTCGGGGAGGTGATGAAGGGCTGAAAGTTATGACGTAATCCTTCTTCTGTGAAATACTCAACCAACTATCCGTGCGTAGTTAATTCTTGAAACTGGGTTGGGTTAGGTTAGGTTTTATGGCGACTGACCATCACTTTTTGTATTTACTGAGATTTTGGAAGGCAATCAGTGCGAAACTTCTTGATTACAAGATGTGGGACATTTTCACACTCAAGAGACAAACAAGAACTATTTTCTTAGGTCAGAGTACATTCCTAAACCTATTAGAGCAGCGGTTGTCAAACTGGGGTACGTGAGAGGTCAACAAGAGGTACAAATTCCAAAACTACACGTCTTTATTTGTACGAAACTACGAAAT
>JAJOZX010003992.1:280000-320000 GCA_023014485.1 Bathynomus jamesi
GGACACATTTCCTTCACACCTATACATGTATAACGTAAATATTATACAGAATTAGTTTCATCGGTCTGAAATGACCAAAGCTCTTGGGACTGCAATCCAATCTCAGTCAGGTTTCCCATAATGACAGATCTTCAGCTGGCTGCTTACAATCTCCTCACATATGTATATGTATGTTTAATTAGGAGATTCAAGCAAACCTATATATATGTGTGTGTGTGTGTATATATATAATATATATATATATATATATATATATATATATTTTATAATATCGTAAAGAACGACGCTTGTATAGGAGATATTCCGCGCAAGACGAGAGAGAGAGAACGAAACAAATGAAAAAATGAGGTAACCACCGGGAATCGAACCCGGGATCTTCCGATTGCCGGTCAGATGCGATACCATTACACCATGGGCCTCACTTTACGTTATTTATACTGCGTGTTCTTTGCAGTTGAATCTATATAATGTTACGGGATGCGGGAGGTGCCCCCTTGGGGCATTGGTTTCTGCGAGTATGTAGAAGAATTACGGCATTTGGAAGAGTGAGGCCCATGGTGTAATGGTATCGCATCTGACCGGCAATCGGAAGATCCCGGGTTCGATTCCCGGGTGGTTACCTCATTTTTTCATTTGTTTCGTTCTCTCTCTCTCGTCTTGCGCGGAATATCTCCTATACAAGCGTCGTTCTTTACGTTATTTATACTGCGTGTTCTTTGCAGTTGAATGTGTGTGTATATATATATATAACTTTTGATATAGAGCTATTATGTGGACAATATTTCTATAATATTTGAACTAGAGTGACGAATGTATCAGGGATTTTTTAAACTTAGATTTTAGCTTTCTCACTTACATTACATTCGTACTGATCAAAACCCACTATCTTTTATAGCCTTTATAAGCTAGACATTTGAATCCTACTCTTAAAGGGATGAAAGGCAACAGGTTTTTTTATCATCGATATACTAATATACAATTATGCATATTTATGTATCCAGGATATGAAGCACGTGAATAATTGTATATTTGCTTAATCGCTCATGTCTAATTCGTACGTGTTTTATTTGTGGATAGTTATTAAAAATTACATTAGTTTTTGCCCAACATTTTGACTTCCAGTGTTACACCATTTTGCCAGTTTCAGTCCCGTGGGGAAAAATTATACCCTTGGCTCCTCCTTCCTGCATAAAAAAAAAAAAATTAAATTTTCCTGAGGCCCTCTTCACAGGGGCTAAGTCGTGGCCACATCGTAACACCGTTTCGTGTTAGATCAGTGAAGCTAAGTGTCGTTGAGTTTGCTCAGTAGTTGGATGGACGAGCACCTTTTGCGTTCAAGTGATACAGCGATTGAATCTCACGTAAAGCTGTAGGTTCCCTCCGTCACAGGGCTCCTTACTATTACCGTTACTGTTACGAAGAAGGTTAAACAACTACAAACGTTTTTATCGTTACTCTATAAATTACAATATAACTCGTCTACGTTTATCGTACAATAGAAACGGGGAGTTTTTCTATAGATTTAAAAATCTGAAGATAATTGCGTTGAATGTGCTTGTTTAGAAAGTAAATATTACAAAAATAAAATGCTGTACATCCATCTGTTTTGTTAATAATAGTGTTTGATACACGTACTCATTTGAAGTTAGATAAAAGAAGCTGGAAATATGTTTACTAAAACTACGCAGTGTTTCAGCGGTAAAGTTGAAGAAACAGCGGTTAATAAGAGAAAAGTGTTTACCATGAAAGGCTTTGCTTTTGAATTACCCATACAACGCTATATAGATGGCTTTAAACGCTTAACAAAAATTGGATTTCGAAATTGTATTTTATGCTTCCGAAATGCGCTTTGTCATATATACATATAAGGTACACCCACAAGGAAAAATGAAACGTGATTACCAGGTTTTCGTTTATTTAACAATACAACTCATCAAAGAATGATGAGGTGCACGTATTGCTAAATAAACGAAAGACCTTGGAATCGTTTTTCACTTTTCCTTGTTAGTACCCATCGTTTAGTAATTTGACGTGTTTAAGTGTGAAATTCATCCCAGATATATATATATATATATATATATATATATCAACGTAAAGAACGACGCTTTGTATAGGAGAATATTCCGCGCAAGATGAGAGCGAAAGAACGAAACAAATGAAAAAATGACCGGCAATCGGAAGATCCCGGTTCGATTCCCGGGTGGTTACCTCATTTTTTCATTTGTTTCGTTCTTTCGCTCTCATCTTGCGCGGAATATTCTCCTATACAAAGCGTCGTTCTTTACGTTAATTATACTGCGTGTTTGCAGTTATAATGTATATATATATATATATATATATATATATATATATATATATATATATATATACAGTATATATTAGTGCAGGTTGAAAACCTTTTATTTCCCAGAATTAGTTCTTGCATTTTTCTCTGAATTCTGAAGATGATGGTGTGAAGAGAATAAGAAAATAGATTATTTCTATCGTCATAAAACATGAAATATTATCCCACAGAAAGACAATATCACGGCGTTTATTTCTATTTCTTTTGAGGTTTGTGACCTATTTTAGTTCAGATGTTTCTTTGATTAACATGCAGACTTTTTAACTGGCAAGGACGCTATATCTATCCTATTCTGTAATGAACGTGGGTTTTTCCTTACGAATATATGCGTGAAAAATGGTTTCAAACTAGTGTTGCGAATATCCAATTATGACAGGAAACGGATAATTAATTGCCTTTTAGGTCAACGAGGGTTCGGATAATATCAAGTCAGATCCTTCTCCCTTGAATCTGAGACTGCGCCTGCGGCAATAGGAATTCAAGATTTGCCACCGTTGTCTGAAAGCACGTTTTACTTGATCTGTCGAAGCCCTATTTCATGTAACAGTGGTGGGCTAAAAGTAATCGATTACAAATGAAAATTACTGATGTCTGAAAAGTAACTAAAAGTATAAAGTAGAAATTACTTCTCTGGATTAATTATATTATAATTATAATTACTATAATTATACTAATTATAATTACTTCTCTGGATTAATTATATCAACAGCCATCCAGAGAAGTAATTTCTACTTTATACTTGTAGTTTCTTTTCAGACATCAGTAATTTTTATTTGTAATCGATTTCTTTTTGCCCACCACTGTCATGTAATACTGTTTTTATTTATTTATTTTTATTTGTGTGTGTGTGTGTGTGTGTGTGTGTGTGTGGGTGTGTGTGTGTAAGTGGGAAAATACTTTCTAAAAAAACCGGGATTTCTAAATATATATACTGTATATACATAGAAAACATATTAAGTTCATAATACTCCAGGTTCTTATTATTTTTATTTATTTTTACATATTTTTTTGCGCATCTGTCTTGCGCAAGTGCACCAAAATATCGCGGTTGATTTAAATACGCAGTTGAATTTTTCCCCAATCAGTGCTTAGGTTCTATTAATGACAAGTCAAAATTCAATTAATTTTTAGTGTATTAACATTTTAATTTGCCTGATTAACCTTTAATTCACCTGAAATGACCGAAAGTTAGTCCCTTTATAAAGTTTAATATGAGGTTTTAAATTTTATATTTTATTAATATAAATTAATCCCTATTCGCGAAGGTACAAAACTTCCAATTGGACACACGGTTAATGATTTTTTTTTAACACTGTGGGTCAGGCGAGTCTGCAGAGTAGTTTGGGTGCAAAAAGGTAGCGTGGTTGCCATGATAACAAGGGCAAAGGGGGAAAGGGGTGAAGTAAAAAAGGGTAAAAGAAAGGAAAAGGGGAAAATTGCAGAATTTTACGCGCAGTGTGTAAACAATGGTTGATAAGGAGAATGGTCATAAGGAAAAAAATTTATTTAAAATAAAAATAAATATAAAATTTTTGTGTATAAATATATGTGTGCCTACGAGTCATTCTATGCACTTTAGGCCTACTCTTCATTCCCTTATTGCTATATATATATATATATATATATATTATATATATACTGTATAGAAATTCAAAATATAAGTCTGAAGGAATCGTCATAACCCAATTATACATGTGCGCCTGGTGTGTGTATATATATATATATATATTTACCAACTGTTGAGCTATTTTGCGGCTTGAAAGTGACTGTTTTGCAAGTACAATGACAGTGCCTCTAATATCAGCAGGTATTTGATTTTTGCTTCTCATAATTTTCAAGAAACACACTAAAATGTTAACAAAAACTATCTGAAAACATCGAAAAATGACAATAGAAAATTTTTCAAATAAGCACCCTCAGCTACGTCTAAGGTACCACTGAGTTTGTTTATAGTTTATACATTTCAGAACTTAAGACAATAGAAATAAAGAGTTGTAAATGTATCCTTCCAAAAAAACTATTTATGAGTGATGATATTAATCTTTTTTAACTAGAAGACAATTTCTAAAAAATGAGTGCAAATTTTTGCGGGCACTGTATATATATATATATATATATATATATATATATATATATACATATATATATATATATATATACTACCCTCAGGTAAGTTTAAACATATCTCGGGGACCGTGCAAGTGATTTTAATTTTCAGCTCAGGTCTGTTCACCAAGTCTCTCTTGGAATAAAAACCGTGTAGAGAAGGGGGGGTAACAGTAAAAAATAAAAATTTGTTTTCGATTTTTAAAATTTGCCTTTCACATCTCTTTCTGCTTCAGGGGTGTAATACCCTGAGCCAAGCAAAAGGGTTTCCTTGGCACCTTTTGAATAATTTAGAACATTTTCCAAGTATGTCCTGTAATTTACAGGATGGTTCGGGTTGCACGTTAAACTGTAGGTCTAAGGTGGAGTGACAAGCTTGACCTTCGTGGAATCCGAACCACGCACACCACCTAGTGCAGTGGTGGCGAACCTATGGCACGCCTGCTCATTTGGACACGCGATCAAATTTGTCTGGCACACCTAAGCATAGAAATTGTTATCCAAAAAATGAGTATAAAATAATAGACTCAATGTTTATAATTTGATGTAATATATATAAACTTTGGTAGGCACGCGAATTTTTTTATGGTTTACATACTTTTTTTTTGGCACGCGACTGTAAAAAGGTTCGCCACCCCTGACCTAGTGTAATTGACTGATCATTGTAGGCCTATACAAAAAGTTAGTTTCAGGGTAGATTGTATAATCGTCCTCATGATCTGTCCAGTCAGAGTGCGCTATTCGAACCTTTGTATGCATAATATATATATATATATATATATATTGCTGGGGTCGTAAAGGAATGAGCCTGCGCAAGGCATAACAAACTCTATAGGAGCGGTCAACGAACCAACTGTGTTGAGGGGATTAATCGTAACGTAATCAGAGTCCTCTATAGATGTTTGAGGAGGTGAGATGTTAAAAAGCGAGAGTCCGATTTACACTATTCCTCGCTATGTGAGTGGCCTAGCTGCGACATGTTGAATTGCTTGGAGCGAATACCAGACCCTACCTCACAAATGTACAAGATTTTGTTTATATAAGTTAAAGAAGTCAACGGTAGGCTTCAATGCGTTTAGAGCATCTTTTTGATTTTTTTAGGAATATTTTTTTTTCGTTTAACACCTCGAGATGATTGCTGCTTCTTGTTCTTTTTCTTCTTCACCTGAGATTCAATTTTTCTTTACTGATTTTTAGACCCTCTATCGCGCATTTTCATTTTGACATCTTTTATTGGCGTCATCAAACATCTCACTTCTCGTAAGACGCAAGTGTCTTTTCAAAGCATCTTTAGGCTTGACACCCGACACCATATCTTCAGCCGTGTTAAGCCATGATTGTAGAACCTTCCGAGAGAGATATTTGGCACCACTCTGTAGTAAGAAGACAGCACTTCGTAATATAGAAGAAAAAATCGAACCGAGTCCGTTACCGCGTCGGTATTTCATACAACGATACACGACTAAAGGCTTTTGCATCATACTGTAACACGCTGAAAGTGAAGTTTTACTGTTAAGCTTCCGTAGCCGAATGGTTTGTTTTCACTTACAATCGTTCTTATATGTAACATGATACTGTTTAGTAGGTTAGAAACAACTTTGCCATAATGGGGATTATCATAGTTATGCTCAAGCTTTTTCCACCACGATTGGGGATATGCACAATGCATAGCAAACGCACCTGACTGTCCCCCACAAACTGATGGTCCACGATATTACTATAAATGTAAGTGTAACACATAAGAGGTCTGTCTAGCAGGCTTTCCAATTTTAGATGTTATAATAAACTAGCGTCATCATTCGATATCTCGTGAAAAGTATCTCTTTGGAAAGCATAATTATATCTTCCATTAGACAGAATCTTGAAAATTTTTTTGTCCTTAATATTTCTGTTCGTCTCTGACCTTCGCAATAGAGTATGTTCCGATCCTGCAATCCATGCTACGCGTATGATTTCAAAAAGTAGATCATCTCTAAGGTTTGACTTCTTCAAGCTCTTATTTAGGTCTCTTACAATATCAACCGTGGTATCATAATGGGTAGGGCCTAGTGTTATTTTGGTAGTGTAGTACTACAGTATATACCTTCGGTTCGTGCTGAACGCATGGTTTTATCCTTTGTCACACCCGCTTTCTCAACTTCGCGTTTGCTAAGAACCATAAAAACTTGTTTCTCCTCAATGCTTAAAAGCTTATCATTCGCTTGAAATTCACACAATCTCATCTCGTATCACTCATGTTCCAAATCGATAGGCCTACACAGATCTTTTGTGAAGTTGGCCAGAGTATAATCGGGGTACGTCCCAATCAAGGTTGAGGAGGTCAGTGTGATGTGGAACTGGTTGGAAGGCATGTTGTATACTATTAGAGTCTCATTAATGCACTAGCTTTTATATAGAGGTTGAAACTCTCTGGGTAACCAAATCAGTTCATCAAGTCCATTTTTCGTTTCCCCGAACCTTTGCTTCCTAAGATTTTCTCAATTTTAAACGTGTTTTTCCTTAAATTGAACGTAACCGTCTGAAGTTCCTTGCCATAGAAACCACCCTCAATTTTTTTCACCATTTAGGACTTCAACATAGTACATGACCACCTCTCCTTTAGGCTTGATGGACCAAACTTTAAAAATCTTCTGTGTCCATCCTTTCTCAAAACCTTTCTTCAACTTTCCTCCTGGTCGTGAAACATGTACAGTTTCGCCGATTTTGAAACGTTCTACCAACGACGCTGTTCTGGTCCAATTTTTTTCCGGTTCTCTATACATACCTCTTTTAAAAACTTCATTAGGAGTTGTCCTAATCATGCGGTGATAAGAGTTATTGTAGGATGATACTAACTGACTTAGAATGTCTATGTATCTGTATTATTTTACGTAAAAATACGGTGCATGCGCTCCTTAATGGTTCGTTGCACTCTTTCGGCTAAAGGCGTTTTATGCACTGAGTTGCTGCTATAATAACTAATGTTAAATTCCCCCCAACATGTTTTGAAGAGAACGACCTATAAACTATTTCCTTAAATCTGCACAGAAATAGGCTGAGATTCTATTTTCCCCTTATCATCGAAAACTTTGTAGCTTTAGCACCAGCGTCTAACGTTTTATTTTTAAGAGGTACAAGCCATAAATATCTGGAGAAGACGTCAATTATGAATAAAATATACCTGTGTCCATCAATATACGTTGATTACGTTTGCATATCAGTCAAATCTGCCTACCATACAGTGTCCAACGATGTTGCTTTTGTTTAAGTAGTTTTAAACCTTCTTCGCACAGGTTTATGAATTGTATAAGTATCCTATTCATGCAAAATATTATCAACATCTTTTTTCTTTGCTCCTTCAGTATAGGCACCTCAGTACAGTTTCTCAACCACAACGTAAGGAGCGGGTTTAGAAATATCGTAATAATGCTTCTCTAATACGTCAAACATTTACGTATTTTAGAAGCGCGTGGATAGGGCCGAGTGTTGATGAGTTTCCTCTTTTTCCAAGGTCCTAATCCGGGCGCACCTGTTGGAGAGGCACTCTGGTGTGGTGTTTGGGTTGCCTGTTCCAGAACTTTTCTGTTTTGGTTACCAATTAATATTTTCGGAATGTTCATTTGCTGTAACCTTGTTTTAATATGATCCCAACCTGGTGGGGGCAGCCTTTCCCACTTTCTCATCAATAGATTAAAAGGACTTAAACCTTTATTCCTCAATGCATTATGAAAACTTTTTTTAACACATTTTTCGAAGTGCTGCGAGTTCCACACTGTTTTCAGTTCGTTCGTCTCCAGTCTCCAGTTCATTACCGCCACTATGTTTGATAACTATGGGTAGCTTCACAGGTTTCTTATGGTCCTCGTACTCTTGAAGAAATTTCTGAAGAGCGTCTTGATATAAAGTTCTTTTTTCATCAGGATGTATTTTCTTACTTAATATATTCAGAAATTCACTCTCCATTCTTCTAAGTCTGTTTTAGTGTGATCTAGAGATGTTTCATCCTTCTTTGTATTTCGTAGTGAAAGGTACAGCTCGTGACATAACACTACAACCTTCTTCATTATATAAAACTAGATAATAAAAGGGCTAAAACTGAAAATAGGGCAGGTAGGAGTGATCCACCTTTTTATATAAGAAGATTTTTTTCTTTTACATAGACTGTTTTTCACGAGCGAGCGAGTGTTCGTATTATACCGTATTCGTGTAACGACGTAAACGACCTTTCTGGGACACTGTCATTGGGACGTTGCATTTTATAACACTGAGACAGTCTTCGAAGATATATTTTAAAAAGTCAGGGTCGATGTTTTTTACAAATAGTCGCTGAAGAGTAGGAGGTACTGTAGCCGTGAAAATGATTTTATAAACTCGAAATAATTCTTTACAAGTTTCGTCATTCTGGAATATACAGTATATTGTTCAACCTCGCTGAGAAATACAGGGTGTCCGAGAATTATCTGTACAATTTTTGGCTGTTATTAAAAGTCAACCATGAAGTGTAGAAATTCCAGTGTTGTCCCATTTTACAGAGAATCTCATTAAGTTTTTTCTGATATCACGTTTTGACAAGTTTTTTAGAAATGTACGCGGGTGACAGACATTGATGATTTAAAAGCAAGAATCACAGCTGCTATTGAGCGAATTGATGTGGATATGCTGCAGCGTACATGGCAACATTTGGAGTATCGATTGGATGTTTTGCGAATCACTAATGGTGCACATATCGAATGTTTGTAACAACGTTACTTTAACAAAAGAAACTTTTGAAAATACAGATTCTAAATAATCTTGTTTAAGAATTTTACGTGTGTTATCAAGAATTTTATTAAAAGATGAAATTGTACAGATAATGTTCGGACACACTGGAATTTCTAAACAACTTGTCAAAACTTGGTATCAGAAAAACCTTAATGAGATTCTCTGTAAAATGGGACAAACTGGAATTTCTACACTTCATGGTTGACTTTTAATAACAGCCAAAAATTGTACAGATAATTCTCGGACACCCTGTACATATATCTGTTCTTAGAAGTACTCTAAAAGTGCTACGCGCAAGAAGGTCATGGAGCAAATACTCGTATCGCCAACTCGTTGCTTCTTTATAAACTTTCAAAAAAGCCTTACGTTCACTCGAAAACATTTGGCTTGCTAATATACCAATTTGCGATACATCTCACTTTGAGCGAATAAAATAAGATGCCGTGTGTTTAAAGGAATATTCCGCATAAACATGTTCTTGAAAAATAAAAAGCTGCTTGAACATAAGTCGTCAAAAATATTCACGGGTGATCCTTTCAAAAGAGGAAATAAACTTATATAAATGCAGATAAGGAATAATGTACAGTTCAAAGACACATTGTTATTCACACCATGTAAGTTAGCAAAGCTACCCAAGGTGATAGGGGTGGATGCCAAGGTATCGAAAGGATATTTCATTTACACTTTTCTCTCTCGCGACACTTTAAATTATATTGGACTGCCACCCCCAAAACATGACTTTAAGACAGTATGAGTGCGAGTGAACGAGAAGATTTTGATCCTTATTACAGTAGCTTCAACGAGGATAATCCATACAATATAGCGGCTGAATATGAACGTTATTGTGTGAATCATGTACATGTGCTTAGAGTATGCTTCCATAGCTTTAGAAACATATATATATATATATATATATATATATATATATATATATATATATATATATATATATTACCCGCTTCAACTGCGACCTGCTACAGACTGCAACCAGTATTGCCTCACTGTGTTTCACTGTGTTCAAAAACAATTTTATGTCAAAGTATTCACTTGTTATACCACGAAGCAATCCTCATAATTACGGTTATAAGGCTCTTTACTGGCTCACACGGACACAACAGCAGACAGGCAAATGCATAAAGCATGCTCATAACACGGAAGAAGTGCCCATTAAGATCAACAGTCGCACATTCGGGGCCGATGGACTGGGGAAGACGGTTTACTCCTTCCACAGCTGCCAGTGGCACGGCTGCCAATACCCACGTCTCAGTGTGGCATTACAGGACACTTGCACTGAAGAACCCCCGCTGTTAGTTTGGCATGGCCCCGTACTCGCGATCAACTTATAAGCTCCCATTTCACTCACAAGATATTATGGGAACGCGAGTATGATGAGCGGTTGCAAATTGACGAACAGTACCGTAATCAAATAAGGACCATCAAAAGTTCAATGTAGTAACCCTCTCAAGTGTGTTGATAGTTTGTTTGGAGGTCGTACAAACCCATTCAAACTATACTTTCCACCTACTGAGGGTGTGAAGATTCACTATTTCGACTTTTGTTCTTTATAACTCTACGTAAGGGGTACATACTAAGGTGTATCGTAATACCTACCAGAAGCAATATCGTTTAGCTGGAACCTATGATACTGTTCCCTTTAGTTCCCGTGGGGAGTGATTAATCGGCGTACATATTTCGACTTAATTTGTTGATATCCTTTTTAAAGTTATTACTTTTCATTTATTTTATAAATTATTATTTTTAAGTTTTGACTCGTTTATTTATTTATCATCATTATTATTATTATTATTATTATTATTATTATTATTATTATTATTAATGAATGTTTATTTACTTGTAAATAATTATTTTATAATGTACTTAACTCGTGTACTTTAAATAAATTATTTTGCGTTTTAATCTGTGTGTATCATTTTCTTTTAACCTTTATGTGTGTGTGTGTGTGTGTGTGTTACATTTCCGTATGGGATGAGCGCACGAATAGATATGCTCAATTTGGATTTCCTGTCTGGTCATGCAGTATAGGCTCCGCCCACAAACCGGTGTCGTCATCATTCACTGTGTTTGGCTTCATTAGTCGTTGGCAGACATTGCTGTCGTGAACACGTACTCAGCTGCTGAAGTATTGCTTTGAAGTTTTACGACAATTACCCACAGTATTGTGCGAATTAATGTGAACAGGACAAAAAAGTTAGAATTTTCAGTAAACAACATATATTTTGAAGAGTGGAACAAACTTTAATATTTGATGTAGCTACATTTATCTTTAATAATGTCTTGAACACACTTTGGCATAGAATGCACCAATTTTTCACAGATTTTCTTTAATTTTTCATCATGAAACCAGACTTGGATGACAAACGCGATCAGTTTTGCTTTAGTTGTGCAGTCCAGCTTTTGAAGTCGAGTCTTGCATATGTCCTATAGAATTTCGATTGGGTTTAGATCTGGCGAGTTTCCTGGCCAGTCTAAACAGGTGATATTGTTCACCTTTAAGAACCCCTTAACACATTTTGATGTATTAGCATGGAGCCAGATCCTGTTGGAAAACCCCCTTTGGAAACAGTTTCTGCAGTTTTGGTTTGCCATGGTGTTCTAGAACCTCAATATATCGCATACTAGTCATCATGCCTTCCACAGGCACTAATGAGCCAGTTCATCGTGCAGAAAAACAACCCCAGAACATTTTCTTTTCTGGGTGTTTCACAGTTTGATTATTTTAAAACTGGTTGTGGGTTCACAAGGTGAATGACGTACAAATTGATTTTGTCGATCTTGAACAAGAAAAATGGCTCTCGTCTGAAAATAATACACTGCACCAATCTTTTGACCAACCAGCATATTTCTTGGCCCACTCATCGCGTTTTGTCCTCATTATTGTTTTTCCATAGGTTTCTCGGCTTTGTGCCCCACCGCCAGCAATCGACGTCTTACAGTTGATGATGATACCTGGATATTTGATGATGCTAATTCCTGGTTAAGCATGTCAAAAGTTTTTCTGGGATCCTGCTTTTTCACTCGTATTAACTATGCATCATCTCTCGATGTTTTCCGTTTTCTTCCGTATTTGCCTTTCTTTGATGAGGATATTGAGCCCGTGGTTTATTTCTTCTTAATAATCTTATTGACAGTTCCCACACTAACTTTAATTGCATTGGCAGTTTCTCTGTGTGAGCGATGTATGTTCAGGGAAGGTGAGTATGATACGATAATGTAAAGTATACCATAAATAATTAAACTTACTTATTCGTCAAATTACATTTAAAAAGCTTTCATTGCTTTTTTTACTAATAGCAATGAAATATTGTATTTTTGTTCCATGTTCACACTAATTTGCACAATACTGTACAGTACGTGTGATTATACGCCACTCTCGAATTTATCTTTTGATCAACGATGGCTGTCTCTGATATTGCTTGTAACACCTTTATTGGTGGTACTCTGTAAAATCTGAAGATAGTGAATACTCAACGTCCGTCCTTTCACATCTCTTTAGAAAGTTTTAAATCAACTTTAATTCACACAAGGATGACGACTCAGGATGCTCAAGTGCTTTATGGCTATTCTAATGGGAGCATTACAGGGGTTCGTAGTGCTAAATACATCTTGGGATATGTATCGAATTAAGCTTTGTTAAAGAATATAGCCATAGTGAGGTGAAGGACGAGTCAGAAGATTTCCTTATACATCGATATGAACTCTGAACAGTTTTCAGTTGAAAAAAACAGGTGAAAAGAGAGTAAACGCTCGCTTAGAGCGTGTTGTGTACACATTGACATTTATGAATATATTGTAATATCCGACCATGTACTTGAGCAGGCTTTTGAATCTACAATATATGTTCAACGATTAAGAATTATGAAAATGTTACGTTCAATTGTAAATTAGGAACAAAAATAGTCCTAAACGATCTTAAAGCTCTGAAAATCATAGAAAGCCTCATACATTAAACGGGGCATTATTTATAAAATGAATTAATTGTATTATACAAAGCAATGAGAATGTAACTATTTCTACCATTATTTGTAAGTTTATGATACTGATAAAAAAAAAAACTTATTTCTTGACATATTAATAAATAATGTATATAGATGTGTTTCTATTTACTCCTTACTCATTTTTAAATTGTCTACTCAGGCATTCTTGATAAGTTTTATCGTTTGCATTAACAAATTATTGTACTATAAAGACTGAGGTCGGGTGTTCGACTTCCGATGATGTAATATCATTTATGCCTAAAGCAGATTTAAATGGTCGTTGCTAAAGTTCATATTATGACGTCAGATACATATATACAGGGTGTTCAAAAAGCCGCACTACACTTGGAAAATTTATAACTAATATTAACTAATTTATAACTAATATGTATAATAAATAAATTTTTCAACTGTAATGCAACTTTTTGAACACCCTGTGTATATATATATATATATATATATATATATATGTGTGTGTGTGTATATATACATTAAATTTTTTATTTTCCAGTCTAGGTTAGGTTACTATAGTTTATATTCAACTGATACTCACCCACATCAGGTTAGGTTAGGCTACTCGATATTCATTTCTACGTTTCGGAGTGATGCCCCCTTGGCATTGGTACTGGCACTCTGGCACGCTCCCAGTTAGCACTCCCCACTCCCCTACACCCCCATTACTTCCACCCCGCACCTCCTTGTCATTTTTGACCCATACTACTATTTTTTCTAGCTTTGCTAACATCCATGTTACGAATTCCTTTCGTTTTTGTTTTTGAATATTAGTTAGTGAAGCTTGTGAATAAATTTCGTAGAGAAAAAGGTTTAATTCGGCACGAAATATACGATGCACAGATGTTGGTGAAATACCTTCTTCTGCTGACAAATGCCGAATTGACTGATACGGACTGCGCGCAATAATTTCCTGAGCTATATTTACGTGTTACACAGTTCTTGTGGATCGTCTCCAACTACTGTTACCTTTATGTTGATTACTTACATTTCCTTTTGTTTGAAATTTTCTAACAATTCGTAATATTGTCTTTCTATCGGGTGGATCGTTGCATCCATATTCTCTGCAAAAGTTCCTCTGCACCTGCGTCACAGAATATGTCACAGGAAACCACTCAAGGAACTTGATTTTCTGTTCCAGCTGTAAACGCGGCATCACTGTTTCAGGATTCAGCTATTGGAAATGTATAGGTATATGCGGAATAAAAAACCCCGTCTGTTACCTTTCTAAGGAATAACTCCCAATAGTAACATATACATCCATTATAAAATAATAGGCAAATAAAAATATGGGCAGTTTTTGAAACACCATATATATATATATATATATATATACTGTGTGTGTATATATATATATATATATTCTATTTATGTCTCTCTCTCTCTCTCTCTCTCTCTCTCTCTCTCTCTCTCTCTCTCTCTCCTCTCTATCTGTCTGTCTCTCTGTCTGATCATCTGCCAAATCCCCTCAAATTTTATAAATAAAATTTACTATTACTCAAAGATCGAATTCCATTTTTTTCAGAGTCTGTTCTTTGACAGGTTTTAGACAGCATTAAGAAATGTTTAGAAAAATGACGGTAGAAATATTTTATAGACAGAACATTGACATTCGTGACACATTTTCAGTTTGATATTTTTCGTACGTACATCATATGATACATTTTCTACTCATTTAGATTTTTAACGTTTAAAAAAAAACTTCTTAATGCGCAGAAAATGAATCTTTGCTTACGATGTCAGAACGTCGAAGATAAAACAGATAAATATAAAAACTGCGATGTAATACTACTATAGTACAGGGTGATTAACTATACCGAAACGTTAGCGTTAGCAGTATTTCTATACCTGAAGAGTACCAGTTCTAACGGATGGCCAATCGCCTATGGAAATACGAATGGTTTGGAATTAATTACCCAGAAATACTACCACAAAGTGTTTATATTTAAAAATGCTTCTCACAGAAAACACTCAAGAGGCATTAAAGTGTCACAAGTGGAAATACTTTTCGAAAATTATGTACTTTCGTGCCAATAAAACAAAGAATTACATTAGTTTCTGGGTAATAGAGAAGTCGTGTGCTAACCAGTCTTCTCGAAATCTTGCAACTTGGAGGGCAGTAGGGCGATACAAGTAAGGTAAACTGGGAGTCTAAGAGGTTTTAATAAAGTATAACAACACTACTGACTCTTGTGTGATAGGAAAGAATCAATAGTCTATAGGTAACTATAAAAGTTGAGGAGAGGAATAAGGTTGTCATTTTTTACTGTACTCTAGGTGTTTCAAAATTCAAAATGAATATTGTCCATTCATGGAGAGAAATAATCTGCCTGATGCTATGTTTTCTTTATTCTTACACAATAAAATGGTACTTTATGGCTTCTGAATTATCAGAAAAGAAAAAATTAGGAAGTTCTTCTTTTGTTATTCTATACAAAAAGGGGGCTCAATATAGTTCCTAATATTGCTAATCGAAGCATAATGATAGTCAAGTATTTTGCTCATATCTAGAAAATGAGAATAGGGTTTTAGAATTTTCCTAAAATTTTATTTTTCGTCGAACATGTAATAAAGACGTTTTAAAGATAGGGTTGGCAAAGTTTTTCGAAGACTATTTAGGATGGTTCAGCACTCTTCTAGCATTTTCTTGACCCCATTTCTAAGGGATAAAGAAGGCAGAGAAAGGAATTTTACCTTTTCTACGAATTCTAACTGCAGCTCGGCACGCTTTTGTCCACCTTGCATTATAGAGGGTGATTCGCTCGCTGGTAGCCACAGAATATCGTATTAGCGATACTCTGGGGCTACCAGAGAGTGAATCATCCTATATTTTGGATAGGAATACTACGAATTTACAGGAATTGCTATATCTGTTAGAGAAGCAATACAGCATTTGTAAAACTTGTACGGTCACTATACTTACCCATAAAGAAATAGGGTGTAAAAAATCTTTTATAATCAGCTTTCTTGAGATTATATGGAAATATTCTGTTAGAAAGAATAGGGTATGAAGATGTATAAAAACAGAAAAGTGATCACTGTCATGTATACTGTAAGTCAGGCGACACGAGCGATGAAGAAAAAAGGCAGGAACACATGAAATGAAGAGAGGGGCTGGTGGTGTCAGAAAGATAAATCTCACACAAGAGGAAAACCCCCAAACATTTGAGTAATAAGTGAAAATTGCACAGAGAAAAATTTGACGTTTTTTGTACTCATTGAAGTAATTTATTGTTCTGATTAAA
The DNA here is from genome assembly GCA_023014485.1 of Bathynomus jamesi. Classification (NCBI taxonomy): domain Eukaryota; kingdom Metazoa; phylum Arthropoda; class Malacostraca; order Isopoda; family Cirolanidae; genus Bathynomus; species Bathynomus jamesi. Next base: position 296,443 of record JAJOZX010003992.1, read on the forward strand.
AAAATATATAAACTACAACTCCGGACCAAAAAAATAGAATACTGTCTCAAATGCGCTCATGACCTTCATAATACCTTCAAGTTATACACCTTTATGAGGAATATCAAGTATCTGTGACGTCGTTATGATAAAAAGACACCTCTGTTTGCCAGTTTAAAAAAAAATATAGCAAAACCTTTTCAAGTGGTGGAAAGTTAATGCATAGCGACATATCAAAATATTAGAATATCTTGTCATGTGCTACGAAAAAAAAGAATAAATTCATTATGTTTACTGAGTACTGCCAATATATTAAACCTTTATCAAAGACTTTTTAACTCCGCATCTTAGTATTTAGTTGTTCCACCCTTGACCCTGATTAAAGCTTCCAATCGACGTGGCATCCAGTCGACAAGCCTCTTGCATTCTTTAGTTATCGATTGCCAAGTTACCAAACACCTCTTCAGTTCACTAAACGTTCCTGGTTTGCGCTTTTGAACCTTCTGCTTAGCAATATTCCAAAGATTTTCTATCGGATTAAGATCGGGAGAATTAGCTGGCCATGGTAGTACTTCAGTTTCATGAGGACGAAACCACCCAGATGTTGCACGAGCCGCATGAATTGGAGCCAGGTCATGTTGAAAAATAAACGGTTCGTCTCCATACAGCTGTTTTACAGACTCCAGCTTGAAGTAGTCTAGGATTTCTTGATAAACGTGACCATGGACAATTATATTTATAAATGCAGGTGACCCCACACCATTTGCATTCATGTAACCACACACTAACTTTCTTTCTATATACGTTGCTTCTAATGTTGCGGGTAGGAGTACTGGAAAACCTGGCACTAAATTATGTTCAAGTAAAGGAACACCACTTTCCTGAGCATTCCGATCTTTATTGTAAATGTATGGCAGAACGCTTGATTAGGAAAGAAGAATTTGGACGTAATTAAGTTTTCTGGAGTGCTATCAAATGTTGTGACATACCCTCTTTACTGCCTGAAAGAGAGATTTTACTGTCAAATATTGAAATCTAATTCATAAAGACTAGATTTCAATATCTGAAATCTAATCTTTATGATTAGAAACAGGTGTTTCAGCCCCTCAGCTGAGGTGATTTTCTTATTTGGTACTTGTGAAAGCGGAGTAATTGTGGAAGTTGGAGCTAGCTGAAAATCTCTTGTGAAACCAGCTACTCTCATGAGAGATATGTGTAGGTGAGAGAGTAGCTACACCGAGCATGATGTCATGGGACTCATTCTGTTTCATTAGAAAATTATTGGTTGGCATCCGAATTACATATGATAAACTTGAAGAAGAGGAATAGAGTACTGTCTCCTAATTTCTTTGAATGAAACATTGTGATGACATTTATCTGAAACAACGGCAAATTCTTAGTACCATACAATTCTGGTGAATAACTGAAATCCTGCTTAGATTATTTTTCATTGTTAAGTCGGCCATCACTGAATACTATACATTCTAAGTAATTTTGGCTGTCAATAATTTCTGCAGTTGGGAGTGAAACTTTGGTTCTAGGAGTGAGCTACCACTTTTACAGTAATTTATTGATAGACTATATACAGTATGTATATATATATATAGATAGATAGATAGATAGATAGATAGATAGATAGCTCTCTTTACTACGAATTGGCTGAGGAAAATAAAATTTGGACATTAGGGAAACAGAACTCGTGTAAATAGAAGAGGCATTGAGAGGAAAAAATTGGATATTTGTATTAGAAAAAGCAGGAAATGACTTACTATTATTAATTAAGGTCTGAACTTTAGATAGCTGAGATGGTATTTTAGGAATATACTGATGAAACGCGAGGAGAAATGTCATAGTCGCTGAGGGAAGAGAGTTTAGTAAGCTTAAGGCTAATCTGAAAGTTAAGAGATAGGAAGATACAATGGGGCGGAGCAGAACTTCTCATATTCGATTAGGTACGGATATAAGGACAAAAAACAGATGATATGAAGCTAGTTATGCAGTTTTCAACAAGTTAGTTCTGTAGAATAGGATTTTCTCCAGTGACCAATTCATAAAGACGAAAAATAAGAATTACTTTCATTTAGAAAGCTCTTAAAAAACTTGTCATCCATCTTATCAGCAACGTAAAATTGTTATTAATTTTAATTATTTCATGAATATTTTCCCAATGTTGAGAAATTCTTTTTCCTTTTACAGTTGTTTATTATAACGCTCCATTCTGTCATTTTTGAAAGATCTCTGGCATCGTTAAACTGATCGATCCGGAACTTGGTATACATCATCTATGGAGCTAGTGGATTTGCTCGAGCGATTGCATTCGCTACATTAACAAATGTATCCATCATCGACCAAACAAATTTGAGGCCGTTCTTCCAGAACTGCTAAAGTAGGAACTGTTTTCGTTGCTATGAACTACATTGATTTTTTAAATTATTAAACATTTTTATTGTTATAAATTTGAATGATATTATTGTTCGTATTCGACTGAAAATACTCAAGATATAACACTTAATGGCACGTAAGGAATTGTTAGACCTTTTAAATTACACATGCCTGCGAATGTAAACTTTATAAGAGTTGTTTTCTTACTGATAACTTATTTTATATAATTCAACTACGCTGATTTCGAATAAGGTGTCCATTTTTTCTATCACGTAAAGATTTTCTGCAAACTAGAAGGGAAAAACCAACAATATAAATAAATATTATTTATTTCAATTTACATTAGGTACCTATTTCGCTTTGTTATACTAATTACAAATGCAAACAACTTTAAAAAGAAAGAAGACTATTAGCGTCAATTACATATTCATTTAAATTTGTCTTGAGTTTTCTTGAGATCTATGCCTTTTAGTGTCGAATGTACGCGCTGTTCTTTTTTTTATGTAATAATTCTGGAGTATCCCGTTTCAACATCCAGCAGTAATCAGCCATCATGCTGGTGTCCCACCTTCCCTGATATCTCTTCTCCATTTCTTTGATGTCTTGGTGAAACTAAGCATTTATAAGCATTTATAGGCAGTAGTTTTTAATCAAAATTTAATTGAGTCAATTTTAATGAAAATTACTTACATATGTGATATGAAATATGACATTTTGTGAAAAATCTGCACGTGATGGCGAAATATTAATATTATTTTCGGAATCAGCGTGCAAAAATTACTATATAAGTGCTAAAATATTTCGGACAACAAAACCATCGCAGGCCTGTGAATTATCAAAGTTATTATGGGCAAAAATTCATTTTAAAAATTTGATTAGTACTGGAGAAATAAATGGACCATAAATATTTGAAACATATCAAACTCAATGAGCAAGATCTATCTTTACATGAAACCTACTCTCACTTTGTTTATTAAGAAATAAAATTTAGTTTCATTTACAATGTAAATTTAAATGTAAAGAACTATCGTTTCTTTGAAGGTTCTTGTTCGTCAATCATTAAATAAATGGCTGTATTTTACTCTAATTTACAGAATTATTACATTTTGTATATAGTGGAACGATGAGGCGAAGAATGTAGTGAAAGAAAAGAAGAAAGTCTGGAAAATAATTTTATGAAGTGAGCCTGGCAGTGATGGAAGATGTAATGAGTTGTATAAAGAGTGCAAAAAGAATGTTAAGCAAATGGTAAAAGGGAGTAAAACGAGAGTAGATGAAAACTTTGAAAGGAAAATGAGTGAGCAGTATGTAGAGAAAAAAAATGTTTAAAGGAGTCAGAAAGTGCAAAGGCCAGTCTGGTGGAATGACAACAATATGAAAGGTACAAATAGCAATGTGTTAGTGTTAGATACGTAAAGGATTTAAGGAGTATTTTAGTGAGCTGATAGGTGAGGTTGATGAACAAGAAGCAAGTGTGAATGCAGTTGGTTCTGGCAGCGTGTGTAGAAGTGTAAAAAAATGAGTGTAAAACATCAATTAGAGGAAGTTGAACGAGCAGTAGACAAGCTGAAGAAAGGAATGTCAGCAGAAATTGATGGGATGTGTAGTGTAATGATTAAATATGGAAGTACAATGGTGATTGAATGGATGTGGAAGATATGTCAAAAAGGTTGAGAAAGTGGGTGTATATCTGGGGACTTGACGAAAATTGTATTTATACCACTGTACAAAAAAAATTAAAATGAAAGAAATGAGTGTAAAAATTGTGGAGTATAAATCTTTTGAGTTTAGCTAGAAAAAGAGCCGATTGAAAATGAGTGTAAACAAAAGTAAGGTTCTTGTCGTTGAGATAGAAAGAGAATCACCATGTAGTATTGTGGTGAATGGGGAGAAACTTCAGAGGTTATGAAAGATTTTAAATATCTAAGGTGTGCAGTTGACAAAAGAGGTACGAGTACATTGGAAGTTGAAAGCAGAGTGAAGCAGGGCAAGCAAGTCATGGACTTGATAAAAGCTCTGATAGGAACGAAGTGCTTGAGCGTAGATTCAGCAAGATGTTTGCAGGAAGGTATATTGTTGCTCTTCATTGTTTTGTAATGTAAAGAACACAGTCTATTTTTATTTATCATGTTTACTTGTAACATTACACCTTAATTACGTGTATACTATACTTGCATGTTCGGAATTCTGATTAAAAAACATAGGATTCGTCTCCCTCAAGTACCACTCTCTGTTCGGCATGGGCATGATGGCTTTTTTACATTGTTTTATGGAAGCGTTGTATTCTTCTACCAAAATCCTGCATCGCAGGATCCAGTCATACGACCATGCCACAATGCGCTTCTAGCTAATCGCTGATGTTCAGGGTACATAATAACGCACTATTTTTAATAGTGTTTTCAAAACTTCTTCTGGCGACTGTACATTTGAATGATGGGTTTCATAACCCTGAATGCAGATTCTCACTCAGTAAAATGGTGGCTCTGCATGTGCTTTAGTTTGCTGTAGTTGAAAGAGAGGAACTTTTCATATGTAAAGCTACTATACTTTCCCACCAGTCTTCGTTTTTATCTTGTCATGCGTTGGTCCTTAGTTGATGTCACACTGCTATATTCATATTTAGTTGTGACAAACTCATAGGGTACATTACACATAATTTGATAGCCAGACTCAGCCATGCCCCCAAGGAATGCATTAGGTTCTTTTAATCCATTGTCTCACTAGAAGGTAGTAACTTCTGTTGGTCATAGAGTTGGGAAACCAAATATCTTCTTGTCAGTCCGTGAACTAGACTTGGAAGCTTGGTAACTTCTTGATCTTTCCTCCTCAGAGATAGGTTTGTGACGCATTTGTCTCCTATTTTCTGCAGTAAATGTTAATAGCAGTCCCTTTGGCAAAATCAGGAGAAGCATTATTGCTGTCTGCTTTGTCATTTGTAAGGTCCCATATGCAATTCAGTTATAAAATGAACTCTTCTAATCAAAACAAGCTTGGAGTCTCCAGCATCTGTTTTTAACATGGATTTGGCTTACTATTTATGCTGTTCATAAGTGTTGAACAATATACAAATGAAGTCCTGCACTGCGAAATTTATGTTTATACAGTTTTGCATTGGCAGAGCAATGTGGCACTCTTTGATTTTTATATTTCTTGTTCTCTTGTTCCCTTGTCTTGCCACTCTTCACGAGTGTCGATAATAAGATCAGATGGGAGTACATCCCACTACATTTTGCACGTGGATTGTGACGAGTAGACAGATGGAGGAACTGAATTTTTATGGCTTTCAATGCCTCAAAAACTCAGTTGCTCCATCTGTCTACTCGTCACACTCTTCCACACGACAATCCCCTTACCTTCAACAACACACAACTCAATTCTTCCTCTTCTCTTAACATTCTTGGCATTTCCTTTTCTCGTGATCTTTTCTGGAAATATCACATATACTCTCTTTCCAAAACAGCTTCTAAGAGGTTAGGTGTGCTGTACCGACTCTTTAGTTTCTTCACCCCCACTCAGTTGCTGTCTCATGTGTGGGGTGACTCAACCCACACAGACGTACTTGACCGGGTGAAATCAAAGGCTTTACGTTTCATCAGTTCCCCACCTCTTACTGATTGTCTTCAATCCCTCTCTTCGCCGCGACGTTTCCTCACTCTTTCTTTACTATCGCTATGATAACGGACACTGCTCTTCTGAACTCTCTAACTGCATGCCTCCTCCTTTAAAGAGAGCACGCAGCATCAGACGTTCGATACTTTCTCATTCCTTTTCTGTCCAAGTTTCTACCGCAAGGGTTAATCAGTATTTTCAATCTTTCATCTACTCACCTAGTCAACTATGGAAGAATCTTCCTCAGTCCATCTTTACCCCTGTCAATGACCTCCAATCTTTCAAACGCAAGAGTGTCTAGGCATCTTGAAAACTCTGAACCTTGATTTTGGCTCTTTTCTTCTTCTTTGGGCGGGGCACTTTTACCCTTGGCCCCTCCTTCCTGCATAAAAAAATATAAGAAAATGGAAAATATCTTGGCGCTTACTTTCCAGAGTTTACATGCAATATACAGATACAATATGAAAGAGGTGGAGTACAGATTGTGGCTGGCAACTGCCATAGTTTTTTCTTTTTCTTGAAAATTTGAGATACGCATGTAAGATGGATTTTCCAGTTTCTCTTTCTCGCTGCTTTCAAACGTTCACTTCAAGATGTCAGTTTGATCAAGTACTGCAACTAGAGTTGAGCCGTCTGAATCCTTGAGATGGTGTTTGATCATCTTCAGTGAATATTCGATCAAAGATGACTCCTGAAAGTTTAAGGTCTGAGGGAAACTGAATGTCGGTTGTCTCCTCATTTGTCTTGTCTTGTTCTTCTCTTTTCTGGGCATTTGGGAAACGGTACTTTGAAAGTTCTTCCTTTTAGAAGAGAACTCAGAGCTATGTCTATGAACTAATGTCCAGAAATAGCGCTTGGCATGCACTGCAGAACTATGCTACTCACAATGTGTCCAATTGGGATTGAAACGTATATAATGTTTTTGGAATTTTTCAAGTTCAGAGCCTGGAAAGAAACGTCTGTATAGTGAAACCAAGGAGCCTTATTTGGGCATGAAAGTGTTCGATCTAAAAACACCTGCTTGAGTTTGTTGAGGTGGGTTCGGATACACTTCTTAAACGTGTCTTCCATAAAAGTAGTAGGGAGAATGTGTTTATTGTTTTTTCCATACTTTGGTGATTTTTCTTGTATAAAAGTAAAAGTTATGTGTGTTTGTATATACTGTGTATATATATATATATATATATATATTATATATATATATATACAGTTCAAACCTACTGGTAACACATTTGTCACTGAAACTAAATAGATAGTGGATTTGATATGGTAAGTACCCCTATTCACCATCTGCATATAGGCAGACCAGAAAAGCCTTCCACACTCCAAATACAGTAGGCCTGACGTCTCGCAGCGAATGTCCACATTAACATTAATGCTTTCAGATGTGTCAATCCATATGATAATCTCACGTTCTTCCGCCAGTGAGGGTTCGAGACTATTTTAAAACCACTATATTTCCATCAAATGAAAATTTGCCTTAATAATTTTAAAAATATTTCCGACATGTTTCTCTTTATAAGTAAACTGACTTTCATAATTACGCATCTAACAATATCAATGCAAGCTTTACACGTTTATAAGGGCAAGCTTGGTATGAGAGTTTCAGTAGTCTTTATTTTAATTTGTTTTTTCTCCTTTCCCCTCCTTCAACTCCCTTCTTGGACTAGCCTAGAGTGGATCTTCGACGTCAGTTCTGTTTTTCAACCAAGATAAAAAAGCTTGAGCCTGACACTAGTTCCAGTTTTAGGTGCAAAATATATACTCCATTTTGGAATCCTGAAATTGAAATAACTGAATTGCTTATATATATCGTTCTGCAAAATGGGCAAATCTTTTTTGTATGCGTAATAATAAACCTCAAAAAGAACAGAACAAGGATAATACATAAAAAAACATTTGGCGTTAAAAATTCAAAGTTAAAAAAATATATATTTAGCGACAGCTTTTAACAAGTACACAAGACTAGAATTTCTATCAAGATGTGGGAAATTCTTTCCATTGAACAAGTGCCCTCAGTTGATGACAGTATTTTCATCAAGCTTCGATGCTTGATGAAATAATTTTCTGGGAAATGATTCCTTGAAAATAATTTAATCAAAATGGGTGGCGCCATCTATTAACTTTGTCATCATCTGAGGGCACTTGTTCAGTGGAAAGAATTTCCCACATCTTGATAGAAATTCCAGTCTTGTGTACATGTTAAACTTCTTTGTCGGCAGCATTTTCCCACTGCCTAAGTGGGGTCGCTGTTCCTAATCCGCCTTCGCCACTCATTTTTGTCCAACGCCACATCCGCCGCCAGATTTCGCTCCCTTATATCACCCTCCACACACTCTCTCCATCTCATCCTCGGCCTTCCCCTTCTCCTTCTTCCAGGTGGTTTCATCTCCATAACTCGTCGCCCAACATATTCCTCCTCTCTCCGATGACATGTCCAAACCATCTAAGCCTTCTCTCTTGAGCTTTCTTTGACACTTCTATTACTTTCGTCGTTCCACAAATAAATTGATTTCTAATTTTATCTCTTCTCGTAACCCCACACACCCATCACAACATCCTCATTTCTGATACATCCATCCTTTTCCCCAAATTCTTCCTCATAGGCCACGTTTCCGCACCATACAACATTGCAGGCCTCACTACCGCCTTGAATACCTTCCCTTTCAATTTCATTGATATTCTTTTATCACACAGTACCCCAGACACCTTCCTCCAATTAGTCCATCCTGATTGTACTCTGTTATTCACTTCCCTTACCAACTCTCCACCATCCTCTACCCACGATCCCAAATATTTAAAACTTTCCACCTTCTTCACCACTTCATCTTGGAGTCGCACCTCATCTCTCTGCCCCTGTCCGGCATTGTACTTCATGTACTCTGTCTTCGCCCTACTAATCTTCAAACCTCGGTTTTCCAGTGCTGCCCTCTACCTTTCCAGCTTCCTCTCCACCTCTTCTCTGCTCTCTACACACAAAACCACATCGTCGGCAAAGAGCATACACCATGGCGCCTGCTCCCTCACCTCCTCCGTCATTACATCCATAACACTGTCGAAGATGTATGGGCTCAGGGCCGATCACTGATGGACACCAACTTTCACTTCGAAACCTTCCGTCAATCCTGCGCTACGTCGTATTTGAGTACGTGACCCCTTGTACATATCCTGCACCAACCTCACATACTTCTCCGGCACTAATTTTTCCCTTAAACACCTCCACACCTCTTGCCTCGGTACTTTGTTATGTGCCTTCTCTAGATCTATGAACACTATGTGCAACTCCCTCTGTCCGTTTCTATATCTTTCCATCAACTGTCTAAGTGCAAAAATGGCATCCGTTGTCCCTCTTCCCGGCATGAAGCCAAACTGCTTTTCCGCTATGTTTGTTTCTTCCTTCAACCTGCTCTCCACAATCTGTTCCCAGACCTTCATTGTGTGAGACATCAATTTAATCCCTCGATAATGTGTACATTCCTGGACATCTCCCTTCCCTTTAAATATTGGGACCAGTATTTTCCTCCACTCTTCTGGCACTCTCTCCTGGTCATATATCTTGCGCATCAAATCGCTAAGGATGTCTACTCCTTCCACCCACAAACTTTTCCAAACTTCCACTGGTATCTCATCAGGCCCTGTAGCCTTCCCATTTTTCATTGTGTCCAATGCTCTCTCTCCCTCTTCTCTTCCTACACACATAACCATTCCTTCGTTTGGTAACCCTTCTTCCCTTATCAATCTAAAATTTTCCTCATTCAACAAACTTTCAAAATAAACTTTCCACCGTGCCTTAATATCCTGCATATTAGAGATCACACCACCATGCTCATCCTTTATTTGCCTTATATGTGTAATATCCTTAGTTGCCTTATCTCTTGCCTTTGCTATTTTAAATACTTTATTTTGCCCTTCTCTTGTTTCAAGTTCCTCATATACATCTCTGTATGCTTCACTTTTGGCCTTTGCCACCGCAGTCTTAGCTTCTTTCTTCGCTCTCCTATACCTCTCTTTGTCTTGGTTTTCCCCTGTGTTGACCCATGTCTTCCACGCTTTTTTCTTCTCTCTCACTTTATCCTGCACTTCTTCACTCCACCACCAAGTTTCTTTATCTTTCTGGCGGTTCCCAGATGACGCTCCAAGCACTTCTCTTCCTTCTTTCCTTATTACCTTAGCATTTTCCCGCCACCAGTCATCAACGTCGTCCAATCGCTGTGTTCTTAATTCTCTCATTACCCTTTCTCTAAAGGCCTCCTTGTACGCTTGTTCCTTCAATTTCCACCACCTGATTTTAGGTACAATATTTGGCCTACCTCTTCTAGTTCCATTTATCCTTAGGTCCATTACCACAACACAATGTTGTGGTGTTATTCTTCACCCGGGATCACCTTACATTTCACAACTTCTTTCAACTTAGATCTTCAATACAGCATATAGTCAATCTGGGATTCACGTCCGCCACTCTTATACGTAATCAGATGTTCCCGTCTCTTTTCGAAGAAGGTATTTGCAATTGCCATGCCATATGCTATTGCAAAATCAATTATTCTTTTCTCATCCTAGTTCCGTCTACCCACTGCCTGTCCACCATGCACTCTACCTACTCCATCGTTGCCATTCCCAACATGGCCAGTGAAATCTCCTCCGATCACTACACGCTCATGGTCAGGCATAGCACGCATTTCCTGGTCAACCCCGCTCCAAAAATCCTCCTTTTCCTGCTCATCACATCCCCCCTGCGGTACATACACACCCAGTATATTTACCACATCTCCACCGCATTCAATTTTCACCTTGATCATTCTATCATTCACTCGTTTGACCTCTAGTACATTCTCCTTCACTTCTTTCAAGAGAATAATCCCTACACCATTCCTTCCCTGCTGTGATGTGCCACTATAATAAAATTTATAGCCAGCATCAATCTCCCTGGCTTTATTCCCTCTCCATCTAGTCTCCTGAACACACAACACCTGCATCCTCCTCCTCTCCATCAGATCCACCACCTCCCTCGCGCGTCCCGTCATACTACCAACATTCAGCGTTCCAAATCTCACTCCCGTCTCCCCCTGAGCTCTCTTCTTTAGCTATACCCGCTCACGATGCAGTAGCCTTCGTCCATTTTCCGCAGAGTTGGGGGCGATATGTCTGCGCGTCGCCTCCAGGGTACGTCCTAGCTCTATTTGCTCTATCTTCGTCGGCTCTCATTCCATAAGGTTTTGGCAAAGGTTTTACGGCCGGATGCCCTTCCTGACGCCAACCCTCCCCATTTATCCGGGCTTGGGACCGGCATAAGTACCACGATTTTGGGCACCCATGGCTGGGTTCTTGTGTGCATGTTAAACGTTGCCGCTAAATATTTTTTGGTTTTTTAACTTTAAATTTTTAACGCCAAATGTTTTTCTGCCAGTGAGAACTTAACATTTACTTTAAGCTCGCGAACCACTTACATTTTGAGTGCAGCTTCACAAATTTGGTCCCAGTGGTTTTAGATGTGAAGCTCAAAATTTTTATAGCTGTGCTATTTTTGTAAATTTATGGACTTAGTTGCTTTTCCTCGATTTCACAAAAGAGTATAAAATTTTGACCTGACTAGATGCAAGAAATTATTTATAATATTTTACCACAAACAACACAAATTGTAAAATAGCCGAAATTTTGTTTTTGTTTGCTGCTGACAAGAGGCGTAACACTGGTCGGAGCTTGGAACTTTCGACAAATAAGCTCCGCCCAGCGTCACGCGGACAAACGGCTTACTCAGCTGAACAACATTTTGACCACATAAACTTTGCTCTATACGTTCTTGTAGTGAACGAATTTGTTCGAGGTTTATTTCAAATTATTTGCGACGACGTCTTCTATCTTTTGGTATGAAGTGCGTGTGGAGTAGTTTCTTCTGAAAAAGAGTTATAGCCTTCAGAAGAGCCGTCCGCGAAGTGCTACTCGGGGTTAATAAAGCTTTGTCCACGCACAATACTGCTGGGACGATATGTTATTTCTTTCAATTTTTTAAATATATTAAATCATTCTAAACTCACCTTCAGGAAAAACACATTTTAAATTAATTTTTGAACATCAAATCTTACTTAGTTTGAAAAAATATATTTTATACGAGAGTGCAAAGAACCATAGAATAGGTTTAAATTAAATTATGGTATTATGCTACTGTATGTCAAATCAGATTAAATTAGGTTCACTTAGTTCAGGTTAGGTTAGTTTAAGTTAGGTAGGAAAGTGTTGATCAACGTGACTTGTCGAAAATATTGGTATATCTCTCACTCGCCCTTTCTTCTCACGGAATGAGACAGTAACCAGTTAATTAGGTAGAGCAAGAGTATAAAGTTGGATCACTTAGAGGAAACTTCTTGAATATGAAGACCAGCTAAACAACCAGTTAAAAAGGAGATTAAAATCAGCTTCTAAAATCTCTTCAAGAAGACTCGCATAAAATGTTCAAATCCTTCAATTTTATCCTAAGTTCACCTAAAGAGAAAAGACAAAATGCAATTACATTGGAGATTGCTTCGTAGTGGATTTAGTTCCACGAAAGCATTATGACCACAGCAAACATTCCAGAAGAATTTAACGAGATTCGATAAATAACTGAATTAATTAATATTTTGAATCCTACTCAAATATTTCAAATCAAGTGTTTATAGAGAAAGATGGAGAACAGTCTAAATGTAGCAAAACAATTATAAGTACCAAAAAGGTTGAAAATTTTACGAAAACTTTGAAGAAAAATATCAGAAGAAGAATCATTAAAATGATTTTAAGTTTCAAGGAGTAAAATGATATCAGGACGAGAAAACTGTAAATGAAAGTGAATAGTATCTTTATCCATTTTAGTAACGTAAATAAAATTTTTAGGTAACTATTTTGCAGTCGGTGGTTCAACAGCCAATTTTGAACTTTGTCTTTGACTCGATCTCCAAGAAATGTCTAATAATCTCAAATTAGACATAATACATAACGTACAGATACGTAGATGAGAATAAGTTTTGTTACTATACCCACCAATAAAAGCCCCCAGAATGAATGTAAACAAACTGGGGGACTTTTCCGTTCTATGGACACCAACGAGGTTAGGTCAGGTTAAGTCAGGTTAGGTTAGTTCAGGTTAAGATAGGTTAGGCTATATTAAGCTAGGTTAAGTTATGTTAGGTTAGGTTAGGTTTGGGTTATGTTAGGTTAGGTTAGGTTAGGTATGACCAATAATAATGATAATGTAATGTAATAAATCGTCAAATTTTTTAAGAAACGACCAATATATTTTGTTTTTATTTATGTTCATAGCTGTTAAATTAAATAAATTAAATTTCGCCTCTTCAAAATGTATCCTACTGATTAATTATTGATAAAAAGTTAAAATAAGTTTAAAAAATATTAATTTCTCTCATTTCAATGGTGCCCGTAGAACGGAAAAGGTCTCAAACTGGATAATGCCGATTTCAAATGTGAAGAGAAAAATAAGTGTGTGTTTAAAGTATATACTGTATATACAGTATATACAGTATATATATATATATATTATATATATATATATATATATATATATATATATATATATATATTATGTGTGTGTGTGTGTGTGTGTGTGTGTGTGTGAAGGGGAGAGAGAGAGAGAGAGAGAGAGAGAAACTCAATGGGTTATGAATTACTTTGTCTCGCTAATCTATACTATGAAAAGGGAGTCCTGTCTGTCCGTCCGCTTACTATTCAGCGATTCTGAACATAGAAATAAATGCGATTTGCTTTGTTTCAATTTTTTACTCTTGTGAGTTAAGATTTTCATTGCTGCGTTCTTTTCAATTATTCGATCAATGAAACTATAGAAAAGAACGCAGGAATGAAAATCTTAAGCTTCACATCCGAACCCATTGTATCAAGATTTGTGAAGCTTAAGATTTTCATGGCTGCGTTCTTTTGACCGAAATCTATTGACTTCCCCGTAATTGGGGGGGGCCTGAGGCCCCCCAATTACTGAGGCCGAAGCCCCCAGCACCGCAGGTCTAGCTAAATGGACCCGTAGGGTCCACTTTTGCTAGTAAGCTAATTGATACTGAAACTGCCACGAAAACAACAATATATCCGCAAAGAAAAAAAATCTGAACTTAAAAACTTCTTTTACAGGTGATGACCTGATGACACATGATGACACAAATGCATATATGCAGAAGAGTACCTGGTTAATTACTACGAAGTACTACATTCACAACTCATATACAAAATGTGTTAATTAAACTGAAACATCTTTGGACTGGAGCTTCATAAATAAAGCAACAATTACAAAACGAAATTTATAATGTAACTTGAAATGATAATAGTTAATATTAAAAAATATTATGAATATATTATTCTTTCGTAATGTGGAATTAAATACTGCAACGCATAATTTTTATTTTAAAAAGTTTCACAGAATAATTACTAAACTTCCTCCATATAAAATGAAGTTTTCTAAGTAGCAATGTGATTACAACACCCACTTTCTAAATCACAATTTTTCCGGAGAAAAGAACCGACCGCTAATAATGTTAACAATCGTATTTGAGGCACTGTTACTATTACATACTGCGCAATAATCAATAATCAGTTAGTCATTAATTAATACTGTATATATGTTTCACTATCTACCTATCCAAGTAGGAACACTTCAAAAATAATGTTCATTACAAGGTCATATGAAGCCATCCAAGGAAGAAGTGGCTAAGCGACAAAAGTAAAAAATGCCAGAAAACGCAGTTAAAGTTGTACCAATTCGAAAATACCATAACGGTTATGGCATTTACAAATTGGTACAACTTTAACTGCGTTTTCTGGCGTTTTTTACTTTTGTCGCTTAGCCACTTCTTCCTAGGAGGGCCTCATATAAAATGATATGAAAACAAGAAATATACAAAATGAAATATAAATGAAGGAATTTCAATGACATTTAGTTAATTTTAGGTTATTAACATGCAGTTTCTTGAAATCTGTCAATGAAAAAGTTAAAATATCGATGGGTCTCGCTTCTCTCGAAGATCTACATCTGGAACATTTCATAATTATAGAGTGTAGAACGCAGAATTATGGTCTTGATCATTTTACTCTAAATATATATTAATATCGTTCGTACTGAATATATATAATGTTATTAAGGGTAACTGTACAGTAGTTTTTCATTTATAGATAATTGCGATGATAAAATAAGCATCCCTAAATTGATACTGGAACAACAAATTTGGCGTGCAAGGCCTCTGGTTTCGTTAAAAATGGAATGTAACGTGCACCGACAGTTTGTAAATCGTGGAAGATGCTTTGTACAGTTGGTGCTCGTGATGCATTCCTCGTGGTTACAGGATTAGATTTCAGGCTGTGGTCAAAGTAAAAGGCAGATAGCTAAAGCTCTTTCCCTTGCAAGTAGGACACTCCATAACATAAGCAAATTTTCATTAATTACGCGGGACGCTATATAAACTAACCATTTACTATGATGGCCATGACTGGTTTCAGAATAAATAAAAAAAGCTTTTGTTCGCCAAGTGAATTCCAAACCCAGCTCAAGGATTGCAGATGTCACATATAATGTCAATTTGACACAACAAATAGCACAACGTAATTTCTATAAAACGGGATACAGTGACATACCCTGATCACAGCTACCAGTGTAAAGTAAACATTCACATGGACCAAGAGGATACGCGGAACTGTGGCATTTTGGAACCCTGTTCTGTTCTCGAACGACTCTCATTTAAGCAGTTCATATTGAATGAACGCACGTGGGTATGAAGAATGGCTAATCAAGCATCACAGAAAGCCTGTTTGTATCCTTAAGTTCAGCGAAATAGTTGTTTTAGTGTTGTGACATAGGCAGTGATATGTGATGCTGGAAACATTGACTTGGTATTCACAAAGGGACATCTTAATTCTCCTCATGTATATCTTTCCTTAATAATCATGTATTTACATTGTTCCAACAAACTGACTTGCAATTAAACTTACTGTATCTGTATACTGCAAGAAAACTGTGCCACGTACCACATCTCCAGAACCATCGTTCAGAGGAAGAAACAAAAGAGGCTGATAAATTCTTCCCTGAGAACCCTTAGCTAATACTAATCCTGCTGAACAAGTTTTGGAGCATCGGAGGTACGGAAACGAAGACTTCCTCCCACATATGTGGCTGCTCCGAAAAAACTGTCATTAAGCGAACTCTGACAAAGTTTTTTTTATCATATATGCCATCACACAAAAAATATTGCCTTTATACAGGCATCTATGGCAAGGTGTTTCCTGTGTATGACTTTTCAAAATATATATAAGAAACCCCTGTAACTCTTAAAGTATAAGTCCTTTTATAAAATCATACGCATCATTCGAAAGAGGATAGTTACAAGTTTGTGCAGGATTGTATAGGTTTTGACAATACAAGCCAAGATAAGATACAAAACAAAATAAAAGTGTCAGTTAAAACTAACCCTTCAAGATGACTGCATGGACTGCGGAACAGCTGCGTTTCATAACTGAGCAATATTATGAGCATGGAAGAAGTGTAGTTTCAGCTCTTGGAAGGTGATTTTGACATCTGAAAATTTGTCTTGAAAGATCTTTGAGCTGAAACTACACTTCTTCCATGCTCATAATATTGCTCAGTTATGAAACGCAGCTGTTCCACAGTCCATGCAGTCATCTTGAAGGGTTAGTTTTAACTAACACTTTTATTTTGTATCTTATCTTGTCTTGTATTGTCAAAACCTATACAATCCTGTACAAACTTGTAACTATCCTCTTTCGAATGATGTGTATGATTCTATAAAAGGACTTATACTTTAAGAGTTACAGGGGTTTCTTTTGGGTCCTATTTCTCTGGATCACCCTTTATATATATATATATATAATATATATATATATATATATATATATATATATATATATATATATATATATTATATATATATATATATATATTATTTATTGATTTAACACTTACAAGTTGGTACATAATTACATGGCAATTATATTACAAATTTTAAACTAAATGCAGTTGACACATGTTTTGATAAGTCTGTACACTTTTCTCAGATGTTTTTAAACCGATCAAGTAAAATATATATCCGAACACGGGAAGCGGTGTTACGAAACTGGCTACGACGTAACCCAGGTTACGCAAATATCTGTGATAATTTGCATTAGGATAAAGTTTTTGCCTGTAGAGAAATGTGTATAATTTATAATTTAAAACCTGCTTTCTGTCACATGTAGTTTAAACTCATTTTCTTCTAACCCTCATACAGTGGCTTGATAAACTTTATGCATATATATATATATATATATATATAATAATTCAGAGCTGGGCACTTGCGGTTTTTTTTGCGGTACTGCGGTACTGCGGTACTACCGTGTTGGTCGGTACCGCGGAAAGTACCGCGGGAAATTTGAATGCGGTAGCGGTACTGCTGTACTTTCAGCGATCCTTTGCGGTACTGCGTTATGCGGTACCGGTTTGGTAGTGCGGTAGTAGTACCGCAGTACCGCAGTACCGCAAAAAAACCGCAAGTGCCCAGCTCTGAATTATATATATATATATATATATATATATATATATATATATATATATATATAAAGTTTATCAAGCCACTGTATGAGGGTTAGAAGAAAATGAGTTTAAACTACATGTGACAGAAAGCAGGTTTTAAATTATAAATTATACACATTTCTCTACAGGCAAAAACTTTATCCTAATGCAAATTATCACAGATATTTGCGTAACCTGGGTTACGTCGTAGCCAGTTTCGTAACACCGCTTCCCGTCGATCAGCAAAGGTAAGCAACATTGGGTCTGGAGAGTAGTTGGATGGGAGACCGTCCTCTGCGTCCAGATTATGTAGCGACCCATGGGTCCCACGTAAAATTGTAGATCTTCTTCGTCATATGACTTTAGATGGTTATAAGAAAGAGGTTCAACAACTCCACCATTACATTTTTATTTACGCAACCTACATATGCAGAAGTTCTAATAGGGTGACTTCAGAGCTTCACGTTAGTAAATATAAATTTATTATACATATATTGCAGTCAATGTGTAAAAACCAATCATTTCACGTAATTTCTAAAAGTTTCACGAATTTCAAATAGAGCCTGTGACTCTAAGGCAGTGATGCACAAACCCTGGCCCGCGGGCCAAATGTGTCCCCCACGGGTCTTTTCAGTGGCCCCACGGGTCTTTTCAATTCAATGAAAAAGTTAGAATATAAAAGTGACCCAATTTATGACTTAGATGGAAAGTAAGTAGGCTAATACATTTAGTTATTTTCTTCGCTTGGCCCTCACATCAAAAAAGTTTGTGCACCACTGCTCTAAGGTTAGTGATGGGTAATGTCTGTGATGAAGGGTTACAACTTACAAGCATTACGCGAAATGTCTCAAACTTTTATACAGGCATTACCCAAAATGACAAGTTTTACACATTGACTATAACATATATATATATATATATATATATAATATATATATATATTATATGCACTGTCTGTGTGTATCATATATATATATATATATATATATATATATATATATATATATATATATATATATATATATATATAGGGTAATGAATTCAAATTAAATATAAGAGTATGCAATTCCAAAGACGTTAATTAATTGTTGTTTTTTAAAGTCACTGCAGACAAATCAGACATCTTGGAATTTCTGAAAAGAAACTTGTTTCATAAGCTTCTAGGATGTAATATTTTCTTACAAGGAATGTACTTCAATATGACCATTAAAATTTTACAGTTTGAGACAAAATCCCAAAATAAAGTATTTAAAAAATTTATGGTTTTTTTACATTACGTCATCTTTTAATGACTATAACTTTTGCTTCATCTGTAAAGGTAACGTTTGCTTCAGTTGTAAAGGTATCATTCATAATTATAGCAATTTCTTTAATTAATAAAGGGATCAGTGACCAAATTATAAAAATCTTAAATAATTAACTGAACCTAGATTATCTCACTGGATTAGTTTAAGTTAGGTTAGGTTATATTGGTTAGGGCAGTTCAAATTAATTAGGTTAAACTGGGTTTCTATAATTTGGTCTTTGGATCTTATACTTCAGATTGAGAATTAATTCCCAGTTCCCTGCAAAAAGTATTTTCGTAGCGTGCTTCAATTTCTGCTATTTAATGTCCTTTAAATTAACCTGGTTATAGAACAGAATTCGATTTGAAAACTTCTTTGCTTAACTAATGCCCATTACTAAGTTTTAATGGGCATGATTTTTTTTTCATGTACAGTATATTTGCATTTTAGGTTTATTACCAGCAATAATTCGTCGAGCTTCTTTCGTTCATATTTTAAAAACTTTGTTTTAAATATACATAAATCTGAGACGCTAACACCCCATTGTATCCAATATCTTCGAGTATCTATCTATCTATCTAAGTAAGATATAAGTATCTTATGTATGGTGAGATCTCATCTCTCAGCATACACTCTGCTTGCAGAGGATGGTCTTCGGCACGTTCTTTGAAGAAAAGGTGGATAGTGGTAGTTATCCAGCGTTTTTCTGCCTGAAATATATCTAGTTATGAGATTTATGCTCGCGAACTGGCACCAAGGCTTTAGGGCAGTGGTTCCCAACCTCGGGTCGCGACCCAAATCAGGGTCGCGAGGATCCTTAAGTAGGGTCGCGAAAGGTCACTATATTCACTATTTCTTAATTTAGTTTAATGTATTTATATACATATTTAAATTTTATCATAAGCCTGAGGGGCGGGAGGTCCTGTCGGTGGCCAACTTAGGGTCGCAGCAAAAAAAAAGGTTAGGAACCACTGCTTTAGGGAAAGAAGTGTAGGGCGAGAATGGATTCCTACAGTCCATTTCTGGTTTGGACTACAATGGAACTACATCGGTTCATGATTCATTCTCATATAAATTCTTGTTAGCTGGCTATGGTCTTTCTGGCATTGGTTCTTCTGATGTGTAGGTATAGAAATTATGTGCTTTTTCACTGGGACAAATTCTTTAGTTTATGCTAATATACTTGCATTAGGATCTAGTAAAAAGCAATATATATTTTGACTGTTGAATATATGCAGCAACAGATTTAATGAAGCTTTTAATCTGTCATGCACGTAGTACAGTACATCCTTACCTTTATCCTTATACTTCATTTCTACTTATAAGTACGAAGTTGATTGTAGTCATTAATCGGATTTTCGTTGCTTTAAGTACGAAGGATGACGTCAGGTTTTGGTACAAGTTTTGTGGTGATAACACATAAGCACCGCAAACATGCAGTTCGCTTCGTGTGAGAAATGGATTTTTAGGGGATCACTTAAAGATCAGGGCCCCCAGCCTTCTTTAGTTAGCCTTATAAGGCTAACTAACAAAAATATCACGACCTAACCTAACCAATCGTTAGGGCAACTGTACGCCCTTGACGATTGGTTAGGTTAGGTCGTGATATTTTCGTTAGTTAACCTTATAAAGCTAACTAAAGAAGGCTGGGGACCCTGATCTTCAGGTGATCCTTTTTAGGCAGTAAATGAAACAAAATGGAAGATTTTAGCCAGACTATATTTCAAAATAAACACTTTTATTGCCACATATATAATGAAAATGTACATGCCAAACCATAAGGGACGGGATTTATATATAGAACCAGAGTCTCTATGTACCTATACCCCTATATAAAGACTTAAGCTTATCTTCATACACTGTACTACAGCTTTCTAAGATTACTTATCCTTATAATTTCCCATATAAAATAATATAAAATAATGAATTGAAGGTAAAGTGGATATAACACTATATATCAGAATATTTATTCAAAACCTGGGATCACTTTAACATATTGCTTCCCAAAGCATTCGGGAAGCAATATGTTAAAGTGATCCCTCCTGGGAAGCAATATGTTAAAGTGATTAACACTGAGAAGTAATATGTTAAAAAGAGAAAGGTTGATTGGTTAGAAAGAGGTTGGTAATCTAGGAGATAAACTACTGACCGTAAACAAAGCTATAAATGCCCTAACCGGCCATTCTTTATATATTTAATGTAGGTCAACTGAATGCCAGGTTAGGTCAACTGTACGCCTATGATGATTGGTTAGGTTAAGTGATATTTTCGTTAGTTTTAAAAAAAATATCACAACTTAACCTAACCAATCGTCAAGGGCGTACAGTTGACCTAACCGGGCATTCAGCTGACCTAACCGGGCATTCAGTTAACCTACATTAAATATATAAAGAAAATGAAAGGATGCAAAAAGGAGCTACTCAACTCGTACTTGTGGCAAATGATGTGGCGTGACCGATTCTTCAGAAATCCATTTTTTACTTTGTGTGACCATACAGCGCAACAATTCTAATAAATTTACTTTCAATCTAATATTTTAACATGTTATGATTTACTTTTTATGCCTTTACTTTATTAAAGCGAACATTTTTTATCGTACTCCTTATCCTAAATATTGGGAAGCAATATGTTAAAGTAATTAACACTGGGAAGTAATATGTTAAAGTGATATACACTGGGAAGCAATATGTTAAAGAGAGGTTCCTGGGAAGCAATATGTTAAAGTGATCCAAAACCTGTATAGTTATTTAATTATTTAATATAATAATAACTAAATATTCTAGAATACGTGTAACACATATTAAGCCTCCAAAATGTTTGTAGATTAATTTTCCAATCATAATATGGCTTTAAACTCAGTATATATTAATACTTTATCCATATTCCATGAAATCCATTTAGCCAATGTGGAAGAGACATTTTTGGGGTGAAAGATTAAAAAAAAAACTCCATATAACCATTTTAAGTGACTGTTGTATATCTTTATCAATATCTGTATAAATGCGGGACTCATTGTTATATATACATTAACCGAGTTGATTCCCTTCTGCTCTTTCTGTGAAAATAATACATTATCAAAGGCCAATCTAAGTCCTAATTATAAATTTAAATCTACTAAAACACACACACACACACACACACACACACACACACACACACACAAAAAAAATTGAGTGTAACTTCCAAGTAAAGTTAAAGGCTTAGAAATATGGAGAGGCAAAAGAGTACTTTATTCTCCTCATTACTCCTTCCGTGTTCCTCTCACTGTACTTCGTTCATGAGAATTCTAACCCCTTTTAGAAAAAATAATCATGTAGTGTGGTCAACGTACTCATTTCTGCACATGACGATAAACTATGCCAGCTGATGCGTGACATATATTTCGTAATTGCTATATCTTAGTTTTGCTTCTGAAATAAGAAATTATTAACTACATTTCTGTGCTCCCTTAATTAATATGTTCATGCAATAGAATACATTTTCCGATACTTATATATATATATAATATATATATATATATATATACTGCAGATCATACATAAATAAAGGCAACCAAGAACGAGAACGCCTCTGAAATTATTCATCTCAACTACCTCAAGCGTCAGTCTATACGCTATCGTGGACTGGTGGGGGAGGGAGGGGGGAGGACTAAAAAAAAACTTCACTGGAGTCAAAACTGACCAACGACACGATTATAAGAATAATACTGGGGGAAAAGTAGATTAAAACGTTATGAGATGCAATATATTACTAAGTATTATTATACAGCGAGAATGTGTAACAAATTTTTGGTGGCACCCTTAGACTCTCTTTGCAGAAAGCCAAAGAAGGAGACTTGAGAGGACAAGAGAACCAAAGGCCATTAAGATGAAGAACCTGTTCAATAAATTTAAGAAGAGTCAACTTAACGAGGTTGTGGGCGGAGTTTCTGCGTTGCGCACGTGGTAATGGCTCCTCCCTCCGTAAAGCGTTCATGAGTTTCTAGTTAGGGTAATCAGAGATTTTGAGCACTTCATTTTTTTCTTGACCATGACGTAAAATCATTTGAAAAGAAAATGTGTGTATTTGTATTTTAAAAATGCATGCAGTTTGCAAAGCCAGAAAAAAAGTGCTCATACTGTATTAATTTAAGTAATAAAAGAAAGCCAATATTATCTATATTTCAGGCGAGACAACCTGCAACTACTGGATATTACTAACCAAACATGTGACCTTCAAAACTTTGCACGAGCGATAATGCACTTACTTTGCTTTACTCTCTTGCTACCTCTTTCCCCCTCACTCTCAATTTCTCTCATTCAGTTCCTAGTGCGCTTTGATCCCCTCGTTTTGCAACTGACCGTTAAAGCGAGTCCTTTCTATCGTATTATGATGCAAGTCAGGGTGTGCATTGTGCGTGTGCATGCCGAGCAGTAACAGAAAGAGCCAGTGTCCATCGTGTGGGTGGTGGGATAGCATAGTTCTGTGCGACCGAGACTTCTATTTCCTTCCTCTGTTTTGGGATTTATATTATTGTAAAAGCCTTAAACAGTATCTCTATCAGAAATTTCAAGTACTTACACAAAAAGCATAAATTGTAACGATCCCGAGTCTTCTGTTAATACTGACCACAGTATAGATATTGAGCCTTGAATTTCTGCTTGTATGCCTTGCACTGGGCAAGGCCAGTCATCGTCCGCAATGAATTCAAAGGATAACAAGGCAGAATGCATCTTGAAAGGAAGAGGCCAGCCCCTTGTTCAACAGAAAAC
>JAJOZX010003992.1:325000-352500 GCA_023014485.1 Bathynomus jamesi
CGAAAAGAAAGTCAATGAATTTAACTACTCAGAATTTATAAATGCGAGTAATGACCAAACAAATGTTTGAAAAATAGTAACTTTCCATCTTCGGAGGTATATGCCATCTTCAGAGGTATATTCCATCTTCAGAGGTATATAAAAACACCCCAAAATTATTAAATTATTTAATTATAATATATGAATAAACGAAATTGAAAATAATGAAATAAACAAAAGTTTGTGGGAAAGAATAAATAAAATATGAGATAATTATTGAAACTATGATAAATAAGGTTAACAAATATCTTCTATACCCATTGCTTAAATACCCTCAATTAAACAAAGAAATCAGTATTATACCATAAAAGAAGAAAGAAATGGGTGGGGTTTATAGAGAGGTATGAGATTTATGTATGTATATTTGTATCCGTTTCTGTTTATCTATTATCTATCTGTATATATAGATAGATAGGTAGATAGATGGATAGACAGATAGATAGATAGTAGATAGACAGATAGATAAAGATATAGGTTAGGTTAGATATATCTGATACCTCTTTAAATTTTTCAAATACGATTATTTAACATTTTTTTTATCAGATTTTCATTCCATAATTTTCCCTACAAAACGAGGTATAAAGTAAAGAAATTACTCCAAATCTTCTCTAACTGTAAACAAAATAAAATTTTACAGACAACAAAATAATGACGAATTAAATTTGGACTTGCTCTTTCGTCCTGATCATTAAAAGTTGTTCAAGGTAAAAACTTGTACCATATACGGATTATTTAATGAAGCTTTTGAAAGTCATCGTTGATTTCCATAAGTGTGCGCGCACGCACACACACACACACACACACACACACACACACACACATATATATATATATATATATATATATATATATATATAAATATAAAACATTATAACTTCCAACTGGACCTGACCAGTCAGCATTCATCTGGCTTCCAAACAAACTCTGAACAGAACTGGGTGTTGACGGGGGGGATTCTGTTCAGGTTAAAGATAGGGCTGTCTAATATATATATATATATATATATATATATATATATATATATATATGATACACACAGACAGTGCATGGAACAAGGAACTCTTCTGGGATAATTAAATCCACTATAGTCCGAATAAGTAATGGTAAATGACAAATACCATAGTTTTTTTTTCATGATGCTAGCCCGACGTGGGCAACGGGTCACTCGCAGAGAGGTCCCATAAATATAGCTTCCCTCACCAGCTATCTGCAAAGCAGACAGGATCCAGCTTTGGGACATGGATCTAGGGTTTAAAGCACCTAGCCATGCTACATTTAGAACCTCAATATAAGCAAAAGACTCGCTGCCTTCACGTCAGATTGAATGCATCAAAGAAAAGAAAAAGGGGTAACTATTATATTTTTAGCCAAAAACCAAAACTTAAACCTCAACTGGCAGAATTGAGCGTCCACTTTTCAAGGCACATAACATGTCCGTTTCAAGATGGGAATGAACTCAGAATGGTCCCTGAGTTTTTAATGATACACACAGACAGTGCATGGAACAAGGAACTCTTCTGGGATAATTAAATCCACTATAGTCCGAATAAGTAATGGTAAATGACAAATACCATAGTGCCTTGAAAAGTGGACGCTCAATTCTGCCAGTTGAGGTTTAAGTTTTGGTTTTTGGCTAAAAATATAATAGTTACCCCTTTTTCTTTTTCTTTGATGCATTCAATCTGACGTGAAGGCAGCGAGTCTTTTGCTTATATTGAGGTTCTAAATGTAGCATGGCTAGGTGCTTTAAACCCTAGATCCATGTCCCAAAGCTGGATCTGTCTGCTTTGCAGATAGCTGGTGAGGGAAGCTATATTTATGGGACCTCTTTGCGAGTGACCGTTGCCCACGTCGAGCTAGCATCATGAAAAAGAAAAACTATGGTATTTGTCATTTACCATTACTTATTCGGACTATAGTGGATTTAATTATCCCAGAAGAGTTCCTTGTTCCATGCACTGTCTGTGTGTATCATTAAAAACTCAGGGGACCATTCTGAGTTCATTCCCATATATTTATATATATATATATTATATATATATATATATACTATATATATATATATATATATATATATATATATAGTTTTGAAGGATTTGAAGTTTATATTAATTAAATGGACGGAATATGGGACACGAAACATCTTAAAAGAAATATGATACATTTTACGAGAATATAAACAAAAATATAACCAGCAACTTAAAACACACACATACACATTACACACCAAAGTACGTTGACAAATAGACCAATGAAAATGATAGATAATGAGAGAGAGAGAGAAGAGAGAGAAGAGAGAGAGAGAGAGAGAGAGAGAGAGAGAGAGAGATAAAATTAGAGGTTTTCGAATCATCATATGCGAAGAAACTAAGTTTTTAGTTGTGGGCATATGACATGGGGATATGCAGTACAAAGGTTTTTAATATTATGAATTTTTATCTGCTTAACAAATAATTATTTTTGCTGTTCTCTATGACAATACACCAATTACTTTTCATCGAAATCTAATTGATGAAACCAAATAAAAAAAATAAAAAATTGTCTTCCTTATAATCAAAACCCCTTAAATAATATAATAATAATAATAATAATAATAATAATTAGTACACACTTTAATTTCGTATCTCCCCCAAAAAAATATAATGAAAGTCAAAATTTAAAAAAATGTATGTATTCTGTACACCCTAATAATGAGTTGCCACTGCACATTTTTTCGATAGAAATAGTGGTGAAATCCGGTCTTAAACTATCTTTGCAAATGGGAGTGTTTCAAAATCTCGACCGCATATATACACATATATATACGTACAAACGTTATGCAACGAAAAGGCCCATACTTAGATTAGTTTCCCCCACCTCGTATGCTTTTTATAGGGTGCGCGGAACGCGCGTCGATCTTTCTCCCCTTGTAACTTATCGTAATTTTATTCCATACATAAAACTAACTCGTCCCACTGTTGCTTCTTGCATCGATGCAAGAGTCTTGGTCTCATCTGCATGGAAAGAGGGTCTCTGCAGTTGGAATACAAGTCAATGCGCGATCATCATTAATCTCTGGCATTAATGAAAAGACTCGAAAGAATAGATGACACTTTTATGCTTCTTTAAACCATGTGATTTATCGTTTCTTGATGAATGCAATATATGCGTGTTTATTGAAGTTGCAATGAACCTAAGCTTCATAAAATATAAATATGGCATTTTTAAGCGAATACGGACATATATATGTATGTATACAATATAATATAATATATATATATATATATATATATATATTATATATATATATATACTGATTTATACAACATTAATGTCCACACACACACACACACACACACACACACACACACACACACACATTTCCTTTTTAGGTTTAGATTCGTAAAATATTAAATAAAGTTTGATATAATTCAATATCTTTTTATTTGTTCGTAACTTTTTTCTACTCGTAATAAAAAAAAAAGGGACAGAACAAATAAGACAAAAAAATAAATGAATTTCAAAGATTCATTAAACCGCTCATTTAATTCAAAAACTTTTGATTCGAAGAAACAAAAAATGAGAAAGTCATCCATTGTTGCTCGGAACATAAACCAAGATAACATACATCCCAGTCTTTTTCCAATGCTTTTACCTCTCCGCAAAACAAATGCATTGGAGTGTAGCCGAAAAATTGGTCATAATTCATCCGTTTTTTTCCCCCCACACCCTTATTCTTCTGCTTCTTCTTCTGTTTCTTCTTTTACTTCTATACTTCTGCTCTCTCTCTCTCTCTCTCTCTCTCTCTCTCTCTCTCTCTCTCTCACCCCAACCGCTATGTAGCTGCTGCTGCTGCTGCTGTTGTTGTTGTTGTTGTTCCAGCCCTGTATGCACCCTTCTACGAACGTTGCAATCGTAAGCACGGTTTAATGCATTAAGTTGCCAGCGAGACAAGAAAAATTTAGCGCCGGCAAATGTTTTTATGTGTCATCTGCAGTTTTTCTATATTTTGCATTCGTTCGGCTAATTAGGACGCCAAAGAATCTTTGCACACTGGTGTAGTTATAAAGTTTTTTTATCGCCATATAACATTATCTTTTTTCCTTTGTCCCGTGGAGACATTGCGAATATACAGAAAGTATATATCTCTCTCTCTCTCTCTCTCTCTCATTTTATATATATATATATATATATATATATATTATATATAATGTGTCATTGTATAGTTAGTTTATTAAACAAATATATGTTTAAACTTGTACAATAAACACAGTATAAAGAGATACTATATAGAATAAACTTCTGTCTAAACATATAATATAATATAATATAATAATCATATTAAAAACAGTGACAACAACTGTACAGTTGGAAGCCAAATTTTAAAAATTCCAACTTTTTTCCAGCATGACTTTCATATTACTTTGTAACGCGTTCAGTGAGCGAGTATATATTTATAATATACGCCTCAGTAACTCGCTCACTGAACGCGTTACCGAGTGATATATTTATATAACAGATCACCTGCGGGAAAGAATATGTATATGTGTATATATATATATATATTTTAGACGGGGTAAATAGGTGATTCTGATTTTGGATCAAATGTAGAATTCGGACCCCAGCCTTCTTTAGTTAGCTTTATAAGGCTAACTAACGAAAATATCACGACCTAACCTAACCAATCGTTAGGTTAACTGTACGCCCTTGACGATTGGTTAGGTTAGGTCATGATATTTTCGTTAGTTAGCCTTATAAAGCTAACTAAAGAAGGCTGGGGTCCGAATTCTACATTTGATCCCTGATTTTTAACGGTCCACTTAATATTTTATGTTCTTGTTATTTAATCTTTGTATATTTATTTAAAAGTATCTTGAAAGATTTGATCAGAAACTCTTTTCGTTTCTCTTCCTCGTAAAAACCCCCCTAAAAAAACCAAAGATAAACAAATGCATTCATAATAAAATATTTGTCCACAGACATTTTCTTTGTCTGGGATTATTGAAACAATCCCTTTCATCTTTACCAGTCTTAGAGACTTCATATTTACATATAGAAAGAATTAAGTCTATAGTGAGGGATCGCGCATTATAGTGCATTGTCAGGAATGAAGCAGAATAAAGGCAAAATTATTATCTAACTCACGACCAATGAAATGTAGAGTCGACTAGTTACTGCAGATCATTGTCACAGTGAAGTTAACGTCGAATTAACAAGTTATTAAACTATATATATAGGAAAGCATAAATATAAAGTCATATACGCGAGTCCTTGGCCCCTCCTTCCCGCATAAAACAGAACAAAGCATAATTTGGATGTAAAAAATCCTAAAAGATTTATTTAAATATAATGTGCTTTTAGTAACTCTAATCACAAGCACTGTTCTCCACATATTTATAAGTTGTATAAAGGGTGGAAAAAAGTCTGTAAAGATTTTATACAAACAACTACAGTATTTAGTTAACAACATTATACAGATAAAGATTCAAATGATGAAACAAATCAAACAAAAAGTCCATTAGAATTTTATTCATACAAATATTTTGTTAAATTGTAATTTAATCTTCAAAGAGTTCTCTATCCGCTGTGATACCATTTGTGGATTCTCTCTGTGAAATTCTTCAGTGTTCTTGCGAACAAATCGAGTAGGATCGTTTTCAGTTGTTCATCTATTCTGCGGCCAAGGGCATTCACATTTGGATAGAAGAAACCAGGAGTGTAGAGTTTGTCACGCAAATAAGCCCAAAGCCAGAAATCACATGGGGTTAAATCACGCGATCTGGCTGGCCACTCGATGAGACTTCGCCGCCCTATCCATCTTCCTTCAACGTTCGTATCCAGAATCTCACGGGCAGCTGCAGAGTAATGTGGCGGCGCTCATCATATTCATAAAGCCAATTCCTGCCAACACCATTAGTAAACTGGCAAAACAGCGTTTTCCATACATCGTATCTCTCGATATGTCAAAGGAAACAAGTCTTCAATAACCAGTGCATGCCCAAACTGTTAGTGTAGCTGTTTTAACGGGTTTACCAATCATAGTTTGAGATTGTTTTTCGCCCAGTAGTGAATGTTATGTTTGTTTCCTTTACTCGTTAAACCGAAGACACATTCATCTGAAAATTTGATCTTTCGAAGTAAATCTGGATCACTGTTGAATTTTTTTCTCATTGTTTCAGCAAACTGCAGTCGTCTATCAGAATCATCGTCGTATATGAACTGAGGGTAAATGGGTTTGTAATTGTGGTACCCCTGTGATTTTAATATTTTTGCTTCTGAAAATTTGGAAATACCCAATTCCTCTGCGACTGGCGAGAACATTTTCTTCTTGTTTCCTGTCGCCGTTACTGGCCTTCCACTTCTTGGACGATCTTTTTTTTTACCAGGCTCCCTGTTCCCAAAGGTTTAAGCTTCCAGTATCGAAGAGTGGTTGCATTTGGTGGTGGTTTATTATATTTTTTCTTAAATAAACGCAAACTTTCTTCACAGTTATTATAAGAAATAGCCCACTATACAAGATACACTTTTCTTCATTGCTGTATTCCATTCTCACTGACATGGCGCTGACTGGGACTAGGGCATATGGCCTTCCTGTTCTAGTCTCGGGTCATTCCTCTCTTTGTATAGTTGCTTTGAAAAGTATCGCATAAACTGCAGTGATATAATTTGAATCTATTTATTATTAACAAATTAGTTGTATGTATAAAATCCTTAAAGACTTTTCTCCCACCCTGTATATATTTATAGACGTACATCTTTACATAAAGCGTGACATAGGAAAAAAACCTTTCTGTAGTTGTGATCATGTATACACACACACACACACACACACACCACACACACACACACACACACACACTGCATCCTTTGATTACTTTTAAAACACTGAAATCAAATATTTTATATATAGCAATCAACCCCTCTGTTCCACTAACCATAACTTTTGTGAACTTATATATTTTCACCTTTGCAAAATATAATTGCAAAGCAGGTAAAACATTCCAGTAGAATTCTATTTCTAATATATAATTTAAGATAAACAATAAATAATATGAATATGCTTTGAAAAAATTCCTGTATAATTCATTATAATTGGCTAAATAGCTTTTGCATTATTAATTATATATATATATATATATATATATATATATATATATATATATATATATATATATACTACAGGGAATCTGTGTAACTAGGGATTTCACGTAAGGTTAAGTCGTGCTAGTTTCGTTAGTTTTAACGAAAATATCACGACTTACCCTTACATGAAGGCCCTGCACATTTTAGGGATTTCATGAAATCTCTAGTTACACAGATTCCCTGTAACATATATATATATATATATATATATGTATGATGAATAAAACCACGAAGGAAGGAAACACAGAATGGTGCTTATATATATATAACCCGTAAGTTAAAAATTCTTTGACGATAACAAGCGGAATAACACATTGACTTTTATAGGTCATTTCCAAAGTTTTAAAACAGTAAAAGAGAGTGTATATCTTCTTACACACACACACACACACTAACACACACAGATATATATATATATATATATATATATATATATATATATATATATATATGTTAGCGGCAATAAGCAAACTCCGGCATGGCATTAAGTTTAATGCCTAGACTAAGCTAAGCTAAGCTAAGAATGCATATACTGTAATCATAAGTTTAATGCTTGTTTATACATCTATTATAATAATAAAATAATAATAATAATAATAATAATAATAAGTGTAACTTAACCTAACCTAACCTAAACAGTTAAGGTAATTTTGTAAAATTACTATTGTTTTGGTTTCTTTGTAAACTGACCGGAGAATTTGCAAAAAGACCGATTTCGTCAAAAAACCGTAACATATATATATATATATATATATATATATATATATATATATATATATATATATATATATATATATATATAGAAAGAGAGAGAGAGAGAGAGAGAGAGAGAGAGAGAGAGAGAGAGAGAGAGAGAGAGAGGGCTGATGAGTCACGAATGCATTGCGAAGTGAATTCAATGATTATTATTAATCTGTCGCTGTAAAGACAGTCTCGCCTTATTAAAAGTCCCACCTGCGTCCCTTTGGAAACACCATCTTCTTGACTCCCTCCATCGAACCCATTTGGGGAGACTATCTACACGTCCTTTTTTCTTTCACGTAATGTCGCCGCGCGCTCTTTTTTTCCCCCTTCTTTTGTTGCGTGAGTAATCTGCATTCTGAGGCTCGTAAGAGAAGCTGGGCATAAAAAAAGAAAAAAAGAAAAAATAGGGGCAGGGGGGGGGGGGGAAAGGACATAAAAAAAAAAAAAATGCTTAGAAGCGAAGAGCTCTCCTCTAACGTCCCATGAATAGCGCTCCCGAGTCGTTCGTCGTCATTAAAGGTAAGACGAAGCCTGCGAAGCTACCCATTTGGGCCTTCCTCTTATAATTCACGCTTTCGTCGGCAGTTCCGTATTAGCTGAAATCATCTTCGGTGGAAAAAGGAGTCGTAACTCCCGGTTTATTTTGCATTTTCGCAGTCGTGGCTTTTCCTTCGCAGTTTATGTCCTCTGCATGGGCTAAATTTTCATTGAAACGGTTATAGTCGAGTTAGCAGTTGTTTCCTTCCCAACTGAATAAAATATGTTTATTAGCGCGATTAGTCTTTCTAGTTTTATTTTGTTATTATTATAATTATTATTATTATTATTATTATTATTATTATTATCATTATTATTATTATTATTATAGTTGTTGTTGTTTTGTTGCCATTATTATTACCCTTAGAATATTATATTTTTCGTTTTAGTGCGATATATATATATATATGGAATATCGTGCATATAAATGTGCAAGATTCTGCATACTGCTTAACGTACTGGTAGCGCCCGCGGCTTCTACTAAAGAAGTCCAGTGTTCGAATTTTATATTCTTCCAAAGAATATAAAAGAGAATATAAAAGTGCGGTTGTTGCACTAACGACATAAAATTTCAAGTGCGATATTTCAAGAACTGCCAAATGTACGAGGCAATATGACTTGCCTTTCATGGAAACTATTATTTATATTCCTTATATTATACACAATATTATATTATAACGAGTAACCCGAGTTAATATATATATATATATATATATATATATATATATATATATATATATATATATATATATATATATGGTGTCCAAAAAGTCTTGCCCAATAATGTACAACATGATATTAGCCTTTGGGGCAGGATTTTTGAGACACCCTTTATATATAATATATATATATATATATATATATATATATATATATATATATATATATCGGAATGAACTCAGAATGTCCCCTGAGTTTTTTATGATACACACAGACCGTGCATGGAACAAGGAACTCTTCTGGGATAATTAAATCCACTATAGTCCGAATAAGTAATGGTAAATGACAAATACCATAGTTTTTCTTTTTCATGATGCTAGCCCGACGTGGGCAACGGGTCACTCGCAAAGAGGTCCCATAAATATAGCTTCCCTCACCAGCTATCTGCAAAGCAGACAGGATCCAGCTTTGGGACATGGATCTAGGGTTCCTTGTTCCTTGTTCCATGCACGGTCTGTGTGTATCATAAAAAACTCAGGGGACCATTCTGAGTTCATTCCCATCTTGAAACGGACATGTTATGTGCCTTGAAAAGTGGACGCTCAATTCTGCCAGTTGAGGTTTAAGTTTTGGTTTTTGGCTAAAATATAATAGTTACCCTTTTTCTTTGATGTATTCAATCTGACGTGAAGACAGCGAGTCTTTTGCTTATATTGAGGTTCTAAATGTAGCAGGGCTAGGCTGCTTTAAACCCTAGATCCATGTCCCAAAGCTGGATCCTGTCTGCTTTGCAGATAGCTGGTGAGGGAAACTATATTTATGGACCTCTTTGCGAGTGACCCGTTGCCCACGTCGGGCTAGCATCATGAAAAAGAAAAACTATGGTATTTGTCATTTACCATTACTTATTCGGACTATAGTGGATTTAATTATCCCAGAAGAGTTCCTTGTTCCATGCACGGTCTGTGTGTATCATATATATATATATATATATATATATATATATATATATATGATCAAGTAAATAATCCCTCCCAACAGAAAAAGGAGGGACTATCTTTACTTGATCATTTTTTGGGAGGGATCATCTTTACTTGGTAAAGTTGGTAATACCGCTTTACCGCAATACCGCAATACCGCTTTAATTAAAGTCTTTGGATCAAGTAAAGTTAAGCATCCCCAACCTTTTTTAGTTAGCTTTATAAGGCTAACTAACGAAAATATCACGACCTAACCTAACCAATCGTCAAGGGCGTACAGTTGACCTAACGATTGGTTAGGTTAAGTCGTGATATTTTCGTTAGTTAGCCTTATAAAGCTAGGTAACTAAAAAAGGTTGGGTGCTTATCTTTACTTGATCCATTGTAATAAATGAATTTTAATAAATTTTGTTTTCAAATAAATCATTTTTTAAAAAAGATTCTCTTAATTTTTATCCTTATGTCAGACTGCTTCACTTTACTTTACTTTCTGGGAGGGATTATCTTTACTTGGTCATTTTTGGGAGGGATTTGCTTTACTAGTGTGACCTGGGAGGGATTATCTTTACTTGATCCTATATATATATATATATATATATATATATATATATATATATATATGATGAATAAAACCACGAAGGAAAGGAAACACAAAATGGTGCTCAAGCGCTTTCGTCTAATGACATCCTCAGGAACACTGAAGTACATAAAAAGGTTATGCCTATATATAGGTTACAGAAAGAAAAAAAGAAAAAATAATAACATACATACACACACACACATATATATATATATATATACATACATATCTATATATACAAATACATACATACATACATACATACATATTATATACAATAAACAGAGAAGTAAAATAATAAAAAATTAAAAATTAAAACCTTAAAGGATTACCAGTGAGGCGTACAGATTTGTAAGGAAAAATATCGATTTTTAGCACAAGATCAAATGGATTATAAAATACAAATTTATACTGGAACTCTGCCGGGTTTTAACACAATGCTGCCTATGGTCAGGTTTCGATATATATAAAAAAAATTAAAATGCAAATTAAAAGTTAATCGATTTTTAGCACAAGATCAAATGGATTATAAAAATACAAATTTATACTGGAACTCTGTCCCGGTTTTTAACACATTGCTGCCTATGGTCAGGTTTCGATATATATAAAAAAATAAAATGCAAATTAAAAGTTAATAAAGTAGAAGACAAGTTTACCAAAGATTTAATGTTTTACACTTCTTATCTAAATCTGTTTTAAAGGAATTCAACATAACAGGATCGAGTTGAAAAAGACCTTTGCTTATGTTGAAGTTATTTGAAAGTTGGATAATGGCAGACTCAAGAATATTTCTATTAACAATGTTGCTTGAATGGAATAAAACTGAAGCATTATTCCAATCAATACAGTGGGCTAACTCTGACAAATGGACAAAAAGGGCACTGGACAACTGTCCTGTTCTAACGGAATATTGACCTGCCACTACCTTCACACATTGTTTTGGAACTCATTAAGCTTTGCATCAAAGACTGTAAATTCACTTTCAATAACGAGTATTATCAACAAGTTTTTGGGATGGCTATGGGCAACCCCTTATCGCCCCTCCTCTCCAATATTTATATGGAGTTTTTCGAAATTACCTATATTCCGAGAATCCTGGGGGTTGGCACCCCTTGGTTGCGGTACGTCGACGATATTTTGTGTATCTGGCCCATGAATCGTGACCTGGATAGCTTCCTCCTTCAGTTAAATGATCAAGTCCCCTCCATTAAGTTTACTTTAGAAGTTGAGCAAGACAATTCAATCCCATTTTTGGATGTGCGTGTACATAGGGAAAGCCCAGGTTTTAAGTTTAGTATCTATCGGAAAACGACAAACAATTTGTCCTACGTACACTTTTACTCGGGACATGATACCCCACTAAGAAGGCCATATTTTCATCAATGTTTCTCCGCGCCCTTAGGATCGCCAGTCCGGAATACATCGATGCCGAATTGGAAAAATCAACGGTATTGGAAGTGATTTGTGTTATCCATCTGCGTTTATGGAATCTTGTCTCAACAAGGCAAAACGAACTTTCTATCGTGTCAATATTAACACTCGTACTTTGTCAAAAAATATTTTAGTACTTCCATTTTTCCCGGGCTTTTTAGGCATTGCTAATGTACTTAAACTTTTGGATATTAATGTAGTATTTTCATATAACAATATTGTGAAAAATATCATAGTAAAAAATAGCCCTACCAATAATTCAGGCATTATCTATAAAATTGGTTGTAAACAATGTGATTCCTTTTACATAGGTCAGACGGGAAAGGATTTGCACACACGTATAAAACAGCATCAATATTCCGTTAGAACAGGACAGTTGTCCAGTGCCCTTTTTGTCCATTTGTCAGAGTTAGCCCACTGTATTGATTGGAATAATGCTTCAGTTTTATTCCATTCAAGCAACATTGTTAATAGAAATATTCTTGAGTCTGCCATTATCCAACTTTCAAATAACTTCAACATAAGCAAAGGTCTTTTTCAACTCGATCCTGTTATGTTGAATTCCTTTAAAACAGATTTAGATAAGAAGTGTAAAACATTAAATCTTTGGTAAACTTGTCTTCTACTTTATTAACTTTTAATTTGCATTTATTTTTTTATATATATCGAAACCTGACCATAGGCAGCAATGTGTTAAAAACCGGGACAGAGTTCCAGTATAAATTTGTATTTTTATAATCCATTTGATCTTGTGCTAAAATCGATTAACTTTTAATTTGCATTTTATTTTTTTATATATCGAAACCTGACCATAGGCAGCATTGTGTTAAAACCCGGCAGAGTTCCAGTATAAATTTGTATTTTTATAATCCATTTGATCTTGTGCTAAAAATCGATATTTTTCCTTACAAATCTGTACGCCTCACTGGTAATCCTTTAAGGTTTTAATTTTTAATTTTTTATTATTTTTACTTCTCTGTTTATTGTATATATATGTATGTATGTATGTATGTATGTATTTGTATATACAGATATGTATGTATATATATATATATATATGTGTGTGTGTGTGTGTATGTATGTTATTTATTTTTTCTTTTTTTCTTTCTGTAACCTATATATAGGCTTAACCTTTTTATGTACTTCAGTGTTCCTGAGGATGTCATTAGACGAAAGCGCTTGAGCACCATTTTGTGTTTCCTTCCTTCGTGGTTTTATTCATCATAAATATTTTTCACGTGTTACCTTCGTGAAATAATTTTCATATATATATATAATATAATAATTATATATACAGGAATATCTCAAAATTCGTCGTTTCGAATTTCGTCGTTTCGCAGATTCGTCGTCAATCTTTTACTACCTATATACAGTAGTTTTGCAATCCGTCGTCCATATTCGCAGATTCGTCGTTTTTTGAAAAAACGTGAAAAAAACGATCGAAAATGACGAAATTCAGCTGTTCACAACGCAATATATTATTATATTTTGCCGAAAAACGAATAGAATTTGATTAATTAATCTGTTTAATAACATAATACAGTAAAATGTTTTCTCATTGAAACATGTTATAATAATCTACCTCGAATTTCGTTGTTTCGTATTTCGTCGTGTTTTTCCAGAACGAATTAACGACGAATTTCGAGGGATTCCTGTATAGTAACTCGGGGTTCATTTTTTTTAACAAAATATTTCACATTTTACACAAATCGTGTCTTTATAACTTATTTCAATTCCACTAAAGTAAATAAATAATTGTTGTACAGTTCCAGGAAAAAAATTCGCCTAGAAACAAAAATTCTTTAAAAAAAAAAAGAAGTATAAAAAATTATTAATTGGTAATATTCTTTTTTTGCGGTGAGGGGGCTGTATTGTTCTCTTTTTGGTGACTAATAAAATTTGAAAGCAAACTCCAATTATTAAACTACTAATTAGTAATTTTGGAGCAAGTGTAGTTTACGTCCCCCTGTGGTAGCTAGTGTACTGTAGTTTACGTTCCCCTACATTATCCTAGTGTAGTTTGCGTTCCCCAACTTTGTCCGCGTATACTAATCAAATAAAACGTTATAACTAACGAGAATAGTACGACTTAACCTAACCAATTGTCAATATATATATATATATATATATATATATATATATATAAAATGCAAACTCACAAGGAAAGTTAAAAAAAAGTTTAAAAAACAGAGTTTAAAAAATTTCCTTGTGGATTTGCATCATTCATTCATTTCACGCGTTTAATTGTGAAATTCATCCACATATATATATATATATAATATTATATATATATATATATATATAGGGTGAACCAAATGTAGGTGGACAGTAAATGATAACGTTTATTTTGAGAATACATATTTAATTTTTTTGTATACTATAATACAAAATAAAATTTAAATAAATTTAGTTATAATATTTAATATAATATAACACAAACACCATAGTTATAATGAACACCATAGTTATAATATAATATAACACAAACCGTATTCAACCTAGTGTCCACCTACTTTTGGTTCACTTTGTATATATATATAAATTGACGATTGGTTAGGTTAAGTCGTAATATTTTTGTTAGTTTTAACGTTTTATTTGATGGATTCATTAAAAAAATGTCTCCTAAAGATCCTAGTGTAGTTTACGTTCCCCAACTTTGACCTAGTGTAGTTCGGGTCACCCTTTGCGTCAGAGGGACGTAAACTACACTTGTTCCGTAATTTTTTATGCTTTTTTTTTAGAAATTTTTATGTTTCTTTTTTCCCCGAACTGTACAACCCACAGTTTGTTTTTTAATTTAAAAAAAGACGCAAATTTACGCATAAAACTCTTTTGATGAGACGCTTTTGGAGAAATGAGAGAAATCTTGAAAAGAGAAGCGAGTACGAACGATCAAACCATCCAAAATTGTAGTTTTTAACCGAGTGCAAAACTTTCTATGAGAGACTTTCGCTTTTAAATTTGTCTCTAAATTATTGCAAACATCACAACTCCTTCGTATGAGACGAATGTCCTTTATTTCAATAATAAAAATAGCTCTTAGAAATAAGTATAGTTTTCTTACCTTAAATTTCTTCGTGGTTTACTTGGTTGGTTGGTATATTTTACATAGCTAACGCGGAAGCTTCCTTACAAAAATATTTTATAAGTAATATGAGCAAATAGTCAACGTTTGCAAATCATTTAGATGAAGTAATTTTAAGGATCTGAACATATACGACTTGTATGTAGTCAGTTGGTTGGTTTTAGCACTTAACATGACTGTAACACTTTTTTATTAGTGGGGGAGGCATAATACTTATTAAGGATGGCTAATATAGTCATATATCGATTCATATATAGTATATAAGAGTATCCAAGGGTATAAAATAATTTAACAATATATATATATATATATATAATAATAATAATGGAATATGGTATTACCAAATATATTGTATGAGTGAATTTTGGCAAATTGTTTAATAAATATTAAATAGGCTTTTGAAGGTTAGTTTTTCATCTAAAAATCTACCAATGCTTTTATTTCATTAATTCTGTTAATGACCGTATTATTATCTATATGTATATTTAATTAGCTTTAGGTATATTTAATTATATTTATGTATATTTAATTATCTTTATGTATAATTAATTATGTTTATGTATATTTAACTTTGTATTTTGCTTTCATTTATTATGGTCATAAATAAACTCTTTGAGAGATTTAAAGGTAATTTCTTTGCATTTAGACAGTTATAAATACAAATAATAATAATAATAATAATAATAATAATAATAATAATAATAATTAGTCAAGAGATCCAAACATTGGCATAGCGCTCAAGCCAGATTATCCACCGAGCTATGGTCGATGGTTACAAATAGGATGAATTCTCTGTTCTTTCTTGCTTGTTCTTTCTCGTTCTTCCTTGTTCTTTCTTGTTCGTTTGTTCTTTCTTGAGTTCCCTGTTTGTTCTTTCTTGTTAGCGTACCTAAGAAGTTATCAGATATAAAGAGTATTGTTTCATTTGCATCCTGCGATGCTGGTTACGATATGTCACTTATTCAAAGCATTTACGTAGCATAAAAATAGAAAAAGTTCTAGTATCAAACCCTGTGGGACTCGGGCTAACGACATTTCGTTGAAGTGACATTTTATCAAAAAGTTTTATAGGATTAGGTTAAGTTGGGTTAGATTAGGTTAGGTTAACATAAGTTAGATTCAGTTAAGTTAGGTTATTAGTGTCGATGAAATTTCCTGCTGAATAAGTGTCTGTAAGTTCTTGGTTCTCCATGCATGACTGATTTAGTCTGACATTGTTTTCTTTTATTTAAATAGGATTTGAACCACTAACTGGTTATAACTACTGTATAGTTAGCCAGTTTTCGGGTTAAGACTGAGTGTCTAAAGCTTTAAACAAATGCAACAAAATTAACTGAGTTTTCTATTGTTTAATTTCTTACAAAGTTCCTTAGTTAATGAATGTAATAACTGTATTCTCCACAGCTAGTTTTTTGCCTTAAAACCGAGTGCATTAAGTGACAGTATATTTTCCTCGTGTGAAAAAAGCTCATCACCGATAAATGATTTTCTCTAAGATTCTTTTTTGTAGTCGAGGTAAGATATAGGTATTGAATGGCGTAGTTTGAGTAATTTGCGGACTTTTAAATACTGATGTATATGTGACCTACTTTTAGAGTATCGGTACAACATCCTGTCTGAATAAAAAACCTATTCAGGATGGCAAAGAACTCAAAAATAATATGGTGGCATGATTTAAAATTTTTATTTGGTATGGGATATGTTCCGCAATTTTTGCGTTTGAGGCTCCTTGGTCAAGAGCATGATACACGCGTGTTATTTAATTAAACTAACAAAACCTGAAAAAGAAATTCATGGTTGTACGATATTTAGTGAATTATCTCTAAAATTGATTTAAAGATATTAAGCTGATAAGTTATTAAATTCAACAGTGTAAAACTCTGTAATTTAAGAATCTAGATAGGCGGGTATAACGATCATTCTCATTTCAGTCTTCGTCTAAAAATGAGAATTCCGAGAGTAGGACTCTCAAAGGAGACAATTCTCAAATCGGTCCATTCTCGTTCCCGCTGTAGGATTTTTTTTCACTTTAATTTGGATTTTACCTAGAAAATACCTCACGGTAGTTGCGTCACAGACCCTGTTTTATCCTTTCTTAAATCAGGACACTCTTTTCCCAAGTCATGAATTCGCATTTAGAGTATTCCCACTTTTGGAAAGCAAATGGGAATGACGTCAGTTGGGAAGTAACCTGATTTATATGAATTCATATTAGTCAAAAGATTACTGTCCATTCAGTATCTTTCCCATTCGCATTCGCGACAAAGGCGCCAAATGGAAATGGCTAATATTTCCTAACCGAACTTAATTTAACCTAACCTAACATTAGCCTAACTTAACCTAACCAAACCTAACCTAACCAATCGTAACCTAACCTAAGTCAACTTAATCTGGAACAAAGTGGGAAAATCGTAGATGAAAATTGGAATGACGTTGAGTGGGAGTCAACAACCAATCAAAAATCCGTAACGGTGTTATGAATTTTGAGATTATATTTTACCATTATTATTATTATGATTATTATTATTATTATACTTATAAACCTCTTAATTAACATTCTTTAACTTTTTCTTATTTGTTCACAAATAGCAGAAATATGTTCACTTATATTTCAGGCTCTTGGATAACCCAAGTTATCGCAGGATAACTATTTTAAACCGTATGACATACGCGTTACTCACACACCATTTACACTAAAACTACACTATCAAGACTGATGGACAATAAATCCTACCAATTACTATAGTATAAAGCTTAAACTACACTGTTTGGTTCCCTAATACATGTCTTAATAAGTAAGGAAAGATACGTCTCAGAATTAGGTTCTAAATTGGGGACCGCAATGGCACTAACCGGAAACTTACCGGTTCTCTTTTTGACCCTATATACCAAGAAGTTATACCAAAAACGAAACGTATTCGGTCAATGTCAGCAACCGTTTACTACTTGAAACGTTAAAGTTACAAACATCTCACTTTAGGTACGACGATTTGAATGTTTTATGAACCACCGTTAACACAAAGTATCTAAATCTTTAAACTTTAAATATAAGATATAAAAAAGTAGCATATATATATATATATATATATGGAATGCACAGACCTAATGTGCATGGAACAAGGAACCCTTCTGGGGTAATTAAATCCATTATAGTCCGAATGCACATTAGGTCTGTGTATTCCGTAAAAGTTATCTCAGGGGACCATTCTGAGTTGTATCACATTAAACAGACGTATTAAGTGCCTTGGAAGTGGACGTTCAAAGTTGCCGGTTGAGGTTTAAGTTTTAGATTTTGGCTAAAAATAAAATAGTTACCCCTTTTCTTTGATGTGAATTTAATCCGACGTAAATGCAACAAATTTCTTGACTATATTGAGGTTCTGAATGTAGTTGTCTAGGTTAGCTTTAAACCCTAGACCCTGTCCCAAAGCTGGGTCCTATCTGCTTAGTAGATAGCTGGTGAGGGAAGCTACATTTTGGGGCCTCTTTGCTAGTAACCCGTTGCCCACGTTGAGCTTCCATCATGAAAAGGAAAAACTTTAGTATTTGCCATTTACCATTACTTAATCAGACAATAGTGGATTTAATTACCCATGAAGGGTTTCTTGTTCCATACACATTAGGTCTGGGAATTCCGTAAAAGTTATCTCAGGAGACCATTATATATATATATATATATATATATATATATATATATATATACATACATATATATATATATATATATATATATATATATATATAGATATAATCTTCATTCTTGTTAAAACCAAACTAAATCTACGTTCGTTTATAGGAAACTGTCATAGAAAATGTTTTCCAGGACTGACTCAAAAAAAACAACATATTAACTGCAAAAGTTGTAATGGCGATAGAGTAGCAGTTCTGAATTATTATATTTCTATACTATAAAAACACTCTTTGCTATGAATGTATGGTGTTAAATGGTAACAAATTGGGAAAAAAAAATTTTACTTCCGTATTAATAAGCTTTTTTATTAAAAATATTTAAAATTACTTGAATGTAGGTATTTATTATATATATATATCCAAGGCTCGCATAACGCAACTTTTATCTGATAATTCGGCTTCAGACGGTTAGTCATATATGAAGATGTCTTCTTACTTTTGTAGTCAAACCGATTCAAAATTAAATAACGTTTTATTAAATTTTGAATGTACTTTTCAAAATGAATTAAATGATTTCTTTACTGCATACTTCAAAACACAATAACAGAATAATGCCTTTAATAAACTCAAATTAAACAGAAATAAAACTGTAAACTCGTGTATAAGAAAGCTCCTTCTTGACTTTTCAAGACGTATAAAAGTGAACTTCTTAAGAGTTAATATATATATATATATATATATATATATATATATATATATATATATATATATATATATAAAACCACTTCAAATTAAATCTTGAGGATGGTTTTTTTAGATGTTGGACATCTCATATTTATGTAATTGATTTCCGTTTATGGTCCTTCTTATGTAAAAAAACCGCTCCAAAGGGCTGCTGCTGCTGCTGCTGTACCATGCTGCCAGACTCAGTTGAGACTCTGCATATAGACTATAGAGAGTCACTCTTAAGGCAATAAATTACGATTTTAAAATTGTTGATCCTCGGCCAGAATTAAACAATTTAAAGGGATTCGATGCAGATTCCGATTCGTACGTAATCTTGCCATTTATATTGCTCAGTTTTTGAATTTAGATCGACTGGCTTCTATTAAGAAGCTTCAAACATTTACATCTCGCTCCAGATTGCCTTTATTGGCCGCATCCGTAGGAGGACAAGTTGAAGCCAATTAAAAAAAGATTTTCGTATGTATGCTTCATATATATATATATATATATTATGAAAGCCTCGTTTGTACGTTGGCCCTCTGTGTGCTTGTCAGGGGTGCTACGAGCTGCTTATATTTCTTGAATTGGTATATGGGTATATAGTTGAAGAGGTACTTTATGAAAAACAGTGCAGCCTTTTTTCTACCCATGAATTAATCTAATATATAATATATATAATATATTGTGTTTGTGTGTGTGTGTGTGTGTGTGTGTACTTAGCTATATAATCTACCTTATATTTTCCCTAGGGATATAATGACGAGCAACCTGCTAAATAACATATATACACCCGTTATTTTTCCATTTTTTTCATCTACATATCTACCTACCTACCTACTATACTTATTCATCTACACGTATCTATCTATTTTCCTCTCCTCTCCATTATATTGCATTTCCTTCGCGCGAGCGTCGAGTACAAAAACATTGCCTTTCCCTTTTGTATAAATAAACGTCTATAATGAGTTTTGGCGGTGGGAAAGTTATATAGTTTTATAGCCTTTTCCTATAATTCGAATTTAAACCAAACGAAACCTTTAACCAACGAAATAAATCTCGCGACTTCTTTGCGAACGTTAAAAGAAGAAAAACCAAAGAAAGATCTATAAGAATTAATGAAATAAAATGGAACACCAGAAAAACGGGAGGTGATAAATAACGAGAGAGAGAGAGAGAGGTTTTTATTTTGTTTTGGTTTGTTTTTTGAGTAGGGAGAAGGGAGTGGAATCGGGTTGGTTAGGGGGTCTGCTGGGGTTCGCGTCAGTATTTGAGAGTGACAGGAAAAGTTTAAAATTGGAGATTAACGCCATCTTCTTCTTCTTCTG
The DNA here is from genome assembly GCA_023014485.1 of Bathynomus jamesi. Taxonomy (NCBI): domain Eukaryota; kingdom Metazoa; phylum Arthropoda; class Malacostraca; order Isopoda; family Cirolanidae; genus Bathynomus; species Bathynomus jamesi. The sequence continues at coordinate 345,860 of JAJOZX010003992.1, forward strand.
TGATACATTTTTCAAATATTTTCATTTTTGAGGAAATATTTTTAAAATACTCATTTAAAATGTTCATTCATTTTATAATGATGAACTTGTCAAATTGTAGTGGAATAACTACACTTAATAATAATAATAATAATAATAATAATAATGTCTGGGGATGTTTAACCTCTTTCGTAACGGCAGAGGTCATGTGACCAAGGGGGATCTACAGCCTTGGTCACATGACCAAGATTTGAACGATCTATAAGGGTCGCTACATCATCTGAACGCATATGGTGGTCACCCATTCAACTACCATTCAGACCTTACGTCGCTTAACCTCGCTGATCCAACCAGAAGCAGTGTGGTGACATGGTTACGACTTAATCCACGATGACTTTAAAGCAAAAGATTCAGTTATAAAAAAAATTAAAATTCTTTAAATGAAAGAAGTCCAAAAGTTAATTCGACTTACGGACATTAAATTCCATTTTCATACGTTTAAATTCCACCTGAGAAACACTTTTTATTATAAGTCATTCATATATATACAGGGTGTCCCGTAAGTCTGGACCCATAGGGAAAAATAATAAAATTACAAAATAGTCCAAAAATTTATTTATAATATATTTTTTTATTATTTTTATTATTATTTTTATTATTTTTTTATTATGATCTTACTCCGCTGGAGTTTTATTTGTGGGGCCACTTGAAAGCCAAAGTGTACGAGGTCAAACTTCAGAACATTTTCCACCTTAAAGCACGCATTGTGGAGGCGTGTCAAGAAATTTCTGCGACTGTGATTCAGAAAGTGCTGTCGCAGTGGAGATTGCGTCTTCAACTATGTGTGCGACACAACGGCGGACACTTTGAACAGATTATGTAATAAATTTTTGGACTATTTTGTAATTTTATTATTTTTCCCTATGGGTCCAGACTTACGGGACACCCTGTATATATATACTAGAAAAGACATATAATAATGACATAATAAATATAAAGGTAACTCACAAATTTCGCTGACCATAACTTAATCGATATATAAATAAAGTTAGCAACTAGAAGAAGTAAAACGCATCCTAGAGAGAGGAAAAGGAATATCTGAAGGGTTAAATATGAATTCAAAGAAATAGATTGGTAAAACGTAATGAAGATTTAAGAAAATAAATTCGTAATTGTTTTACTTCACGAGAAGACTCCAGAAGAAATACCATCCATAGTAGAAGACGAAACTTAACCCATACTGCTGAAACCTGTTTCGAAGAAACAAAAATAAAACGTATGAAGCCCGAGAGAAAAATCAGAACATTATTTAGGCAACGAAAACAAACGTAAAACATATCCACGCATGCAGAACTCAAACGAGGAGGAAAACGAGAGAGTAGAAAAAAAAATAATCAAAAATACTTCCACACTTTTGCAAAAAAAAAAAAAGCAATGTAAATAGAGTATTGGTCCGTCAAACGATGGAGTGACTGAACACGCAAATGATCTAGAAAGAATGAGCGAACTATCAAAGGAACAATTTAACTCAGCACGCTTAAGTCCGAAAAGAAAGTAGAAAATCCAGATTAATTCTTTGGCATAGAGACAAATCAGCCAAAAAGTTCGGACACGAATCTATTGATGGATTTAGAGTTCTCGGAAGGACGCGTAATTAAAGCTCTATCACAAATACAAGAAAATTCAGCATCAGGACCAGACGCACGGAGTGCCACGTTTCTGAATAAATACAAGAAGAATATTGCCAAGCCACTATGGAGAAAATCACTTGGCACAGGACGAATTCTACTTCCATTAAAGAACGCGAACATTGGCTCCTTATTTAAAGGAGGTAACAGAGCAATGTCTGTGAACTATCAACCAATAGCTCTCACCTCCCACCCTATAAAGTGCTTCGAACGTGTAATTAGAGGCAAAATTGCTTCATACGTACAAGAAAAGAATCCATTCAATCCGAACCAGCATGGCTTCAGAGCTGTAAGATCATGCTTATCACAATTATTAGAAAACCAAGAGAAAATACTGGAAATAATGTTTTGAAGTCAAAATATAGATGTAATATATACTAAAATCTTCGATAAATGTGATCATGGAAATATTTAATTTTCTGACCAGATCACAAAGAGTGGTAGTAAATGAAGTCAAATCTGAAGTTTCAGAAGTCGTTAGCTCTGTCCCACGAGGCACAGTATTATCTCCCTTGCTGTTTATAATAATGATTGCAAACACTGATGCAAATATTAATGACAATATCGTATCATGTTTCGCGGATGATATAAAGATATACAGGGAAATATCAGGTGAATGTGACAGAAAATTACAAAACAAAAATGGAACATATTTGAGGTGGGAAAAAGGGAACAATATGAAGTTCAACGACGAACATTTCCACCTTACAAGATATGGTAACAACAAGGAGCTACGGAATAAAGGGTACAAAACATTGCAAGACAAGCAGATAACACCAAACTCATAAGTCAGGGTTCTTGAAGCAAAAAAATTAGTGGTATACCGATTAATCGGCATCGGTCATTTTTTGGGAATCGCATCGACATCGGCCAAATTTAGCTGATTTTCTCACCGATTCTTAGACATTTTAAAATTTTCATTAGAAAACAAAATCTATATTTATAGAAAATCGGACAGACAAAAAACACTATTTATGATAATTTATACTCATTTCAAAGTGTAATTATATAAAAATATTTTACATTCACGAAAAAGGCAAAGCTTAATAAGTTAAGTTGCTCATAAATTTACATTTTCTCTAACTAGCTAATCTCTGAATATTATAAACTGTTGTAATCTCCTACTCTATATTAATAATAATTCAATATTAAGTTGGGATCACCTGAAGATCAGGGCCCCCATGTATTCTTGTTTTTTGCTTTACAGTACCAAATATAATAATAAATTAAATTGAATACCCGGTTAGGTCAATTGTACGCCCTTGACGATTGGTTAGGTTAAGTCGTGATATTTTTGTTAGTTTTAACGAAGATATCATTTGGTAATTGAGGCTGGGGGCCTTGATCTTCAGGTGATCCTTAAGTTGTACTTCATAATTTATATACTCGTATTAAACCATATTATTATGTTGACTTTATTTTAAGTATTCTAATAATTTTATAAACCCAAATTACATATCCATTTCTTATTGAAATTGCCCACCAGGGACATTGTTGAAGAAAGAAAATACCTTCAACATAAGGAAAAACGATTGTTGAAGAAATTGTTGAAGAAATACCTTCAACATAAGGAAAAACAATTGTTGAAGAAATTGTTGAAGAAATACCTTCAACATAAGGAGAAACAATTACTTTAAATATTGGGCATTCAGTTTATGAAACAAATAAAATTACTTTATCATTTACTGATTAATAATACTTTTTAACATCATTTTAGCTATGGTATATGACTACAAATTCTGGTACAATATATTGTGGAATGAGCTAAGGAAAAGCATTTAAACAAATTTGAAATGTAAAAAATATGAAAATGGAAAGTTTTCACATTAGATTAGTAAAATTTATGAAGGGAATTGGTTTTTTAAAATACAGGCATCGGCAGCGGCTGAATTTGGAATCTGTACATCACTAATAATAATGTTATCGGTTGCAGAATTCAGAGAGCACTAAAATATTAACACCAAAACAATTAGAAAAATAATGAAAATTATCTGGAGGAGTTTTCGCAGCAGAAAAACAAACATTCTGTTAAAATTATGGAAAAGTTTAGTCCTACCAGTAATGGAGTATTGCTCACTAATCAGTCCAGGTTGGCAAAAAACCAGCAAAAACTCAGCTCAGCAAAACTCAGCAACCCAGCAAAAACCCAACTGGTATTTTGCTGGGTTTTGGGTTTTTTGCTGGGTTTTTGCCAACCCTGCTAATCACAAGCTCACACTAATAAAGAACACCAGACATAGCAAACATAAAAGCCATACAGGGAACTTTAACGGCTATATAGAGGAAGGAAATATGAATACTACTGGTCTCGACTACAGACCCTGAAACTCTACTCTCTAAAAAAGACGCGAGCGGTACACAATCATATACATATGGAAAATACTGGACGGTTGTGTCCCAATTTTAGAAATAAAATAGAAAACACTGGAATGAGAGAAGAAGCAGATTCTGTACTGTCCCAGCTGCGTGGGACAAGGGTCCCTGAAAACGAAGATGGAACATACCCTCAGAATACGAGGTCCAAAACTTTTTAACGTGCTGTCAAGAGAATTCAGGAACCTCCAACACACCAACCTGAATAATTTCAAGAACCAACTGGACAGGTTCTTGTGCAAAGTATCTGACCAGCCATGCGTGACTGGCTACAAGGGCATGCAGGAGAGGAGCGGAAATTAATTCGCTCCTCCATCAAATCCTGCAACTGAGACGGGACGCTGCAAAGGGGTCGACCGCGTAGGTCCATCCTGAACTGTTGTTCGAAACCATCATAAGGTACCATAAGGAAATATACAGGGTGTTTCAGGTCGACCCTAGAAATATATATATTTAAATATATTGGAGCTATTGAAGAATAGAGACCCCAGCCTTCTTTAGTTAGGCTTATAAGGCTAACTAACGAAAATATCACGACCTAACCTAACCAATCGTTAGGTTAACTGTACGCCCTTGACGATTGGTTAGGTTAGGTCATGATATTTTCGTTAGTTAGCCTTATAAAGCTAACTAAAGAAGGCTGGGGTCCCTATTCTTCAATAGCTCCAATATATTTAACTTCAAATACCAAATACCAAATACAAACTACAAATTCCGCCAATTTCCATATTTCCAGGGTGGACCTGAAACACCCTGTATATAGGTATATATTCAATTTATGCTGAATATACAGGCTGTAACAAAAGTCCGTTCTCATAGGGAAATAAGATATAACAGAATTGATCGTGATGATAACCGACAGTTTACAAAGACGGGACGATGTGTCAACGACTACGTGGAACGCAATTTGGGTATGTACTGGATTAATTGGTAAGTTGATTGTATTGTTTGTAATGTATAGTTAAAACTATTTTCTCGTTGAATTCTGTCATATCTTATTCCCTATGAGAACGAACTTTTGTTACACCTTGTATATATATATGTGTGTGTGTGTGTGTGTGTGTGTGTGTGTGTGTGTGTGTGTGTGTATGTATATATATATATATATAATATATAGGGTGTTTCATAACATGTGGGACACACTTTCAGGATGGATTGAGGACCTGAAAACAATGAAAAAAGTTTATATTTTCCGAGTTACAGCCAGTTTTGTGTTCCAGCAATTCTTTCTGCAAACTGTTTACAAACACTGCTTGCCGACAATGTTTGTGAGTGTGTACGAGACTTACTTCATGTATGGCCTTGCCGATTGTAATGTTTCGTACACTCTATGACATGTTTCAATATCGTTGAGTGTAGAGCCATCAGTCAGTCAGAGGTGCATCGCGGTGTTTCACTGTTCGTATTCGTAACTTCTTACCGTGAATAAGTGCAGTCCAGTGAAAAAAAACCTTAAAAGTTTTTGTGCTATTCAGTGATAGTGTGCATTTGAAGTGAGAATGAAGGCTTATTGAAACAGAGAAATGGCAGATATGCATCTCATGTATGGACTTGCCGAGTGTAATGCGGCCGCAGCAACGACGTTTGTATGCGGAAAGGTTTCCGAATCGCCGTCTGCCAGATAAGAAGACCTTTCATAGAATAGACGAGCGTCTTGGTGATACAAGATCATTCAACAAGCGAGTTTCAGATGGTGGTAGACCAATCAGCGCCAGAACTGTTGAGTTGGAGGAGCGGGTCCTGAATCGCGTGGAGGAACATCCTGGTGTCAGCACCCGAAGGATAGCAGCAGCAGAGGGTGTAAGATACATAACTGTGTGGAAAATTTTACAGGAACAACAGCTTTACCTATATCACATTCAGAGAGTACAAGGCCTTACTGAAGCTGATTTCCCACCATGAAAGGCTTTTTGTACTTGGTTCCTTCAACAGTGTGCTCGCGATCCTCTTTTTTCTATCCTCCGTGTTGTTTTCTGATGAGGCTGCCTTCACAAGAAATGGCGTGATCAATTTTCATAACACTCATCACTGGGCCGAAGAGAATCCGCATACCATCATCCAGTCAAGGCACCAACAACAATTTAGTATAATGTATGGGCAGGACTTATTGCCAACAACTTAATCGGTCCTTTTGTTTTGCCTGGAAGATTAACAGGAGAATCCTATTCCAATTTTTTAAGGAATGATTTAAGCGATTTACTAGATGAAGTTCCCCTTGGTGTCCGACGTCGTATGTGGTTTATGCATGACGGCGCTCCGCCTCATTTTAGTCGAGTAGCCAGAGACTATTTTGAGGACCATTTCCCTGATAAATAGATAGGCCGTGGAGGACCCATTGCGTGGCCTGCTCGCTCCCCAGACCTGAATCCACTCGATTTTTACCTGTGGAGTCATCTGAAATCCATCGTTCACGTGACACCCATTGACAACGTTGAAATGCTTCGCCAACGTATAGAACAAGGATGCCAGAAAATCCGAGCAATACCTGGAATGTTTGAACGCGTCAGGCAGTCTATGACGAGGCGTGTTCAGGCGTGTATTCAAGCGCAAGGCGGTCATTTTGAGCACTTTCTTTAAAGGTAACGCGGATACTTGGTGGAA
>JAJOZX010003992.1:357500-365000 GCA_023014485.1 Bathynomus jamesi
TTTGTTACGGTACAATTCTTTGCAGCGATTGCATCATCATTTAGTTCATCAAGATACACATTTCATTTATTAGTAAAAATCATGAAATTTGTTTTACTGGTATTTAGGAAGAGTTTATTGGTGGTCAACCATTTCACACACATATATATATATATATATATATATATATATATATATATATATATAATATATATATATATATATATATATATATATATATATAAACACTTTTATTTTTTGCTCAGATACATATATATAGCTAATACACAACACCCCCTCATATGTGACATAGTTCTAAACGCATTGTTCAGCTGTCCTTTAAAAGTTCTCACGGTCACTAATTTTATTCCTCATTTCATTAGTAAACGAGTAATGAGTTTTAGTTCTCTGATCCTAAATTGCTTTCCTTCAGTTTAGATAAACAAGCACTTTTCCCTGTTTTATCTTTAACACTGGAATGTTGAATACCCTCTTTTTTCATACTCTCTACATTCGTTTAAATTTGAACATGATCTTCTTCTTCTTCTTCTGTTGTTGTTGTTGTTGTTGTTGTTGTTGTTGTTGTTGTTGTTTTGGAATACTTATTAATATTATTCTTTTCAATGCATACACATTTCCTTTCCTATAAATCTATATATTCCTGAATTCCTTATATACGAGCAAATACCGTTTTTATATATATAATAATAGCGCAAAAATCCAAAAGTAATTCTGCTACATTTTATAAAAACGTTTTAACGAACGAAAATACTGTTCATCTATCACCCTTATGGTCTTCGATTCTTCTGGTGCCTTTCTTTATTCGTTGTTCTTTCACCGTGTCTCGAAGTTTATATACCGTTATTAAAGTTATTCGACACGACTTTTGCTTGGCGTCTCTTCTTTATTTTACTTTTTCATCTTTTCCTTATCTTAAAAGTTGAACTTTTTCAGTAAACTTGATTTTTTTTCCTTGGCCATCTTGAGATTCTTTCCTCACTTTCTTGAGAAGAAATCTCAATGTCGTTGAATTTTTTCACCTTTGACTAATTTTTTTGTTGTCACTGCTACGTACTTTTGATTCTGATGATGTTATTATCAGTTTTTTTCACACATACACAATTACACATACACAAACCCATATATATATATATATATATATATATACAGGGCGTCCCAAATAAATGTATACACACTTTAACAGCTGATAGCTCAATTGATGTTTCTTTCTTTCCAAGTTAAACCCATTAGAATTAATAATGGCAGTCAGACTAAGCTTTGAACAAAGGAAATTCATTCTAAAATGCTACTGGAAGTGTGAAAACGCAGTTGAAGTGCAAAGACAGTTTAGGAGGGAGTTTCAAACAGATCCACCAACGCGACTTACCATCACTCGAATTAGAGATAAGTTTGAAGCCGATGGAACTGTTCAGAATGTCCACAAGAAGCGTTCCGGAAGACCACGGACATCGACAAGCCCCACAAAGCAAGAAAGAGTACTGGAAACGTATCACCAAAGTCCAAGAAAATCTGTGCGGCAAGCGAGTCGTGAGGTAGGAATTTCAGAATCGTCTGTCCAACGCATTTTGAAGCGCTGTCAATGGAAAAGTACATTCCAAGATTAGTCCATGCTATTAATGAAGATGATCCTGACCGAAGAGTGGAGTATTGCGAGTGGTACTTGGCACGATGTGGATGTGGATTGGACGAAGGGTTTCGTAGAATACCCTCCGCGTTCACCAGACCTCACACCACTAGACTTTTTTTTATGGGGGATACTTAAAAGACAATGTCTACGCTATAAAACCTGCAACAGTCGCTGAATTGAGAGCAGCCATTGAACGAGAATGCACACAAATACCAAACGAAATGTTTCGTGATGTTTGCGATTCCATTGCTTCGCGTTATCAGCAGTGCCTGGACCAGAACGGACGTCAGTTTGAAAACAGGCGTTGACAAAACAATTAAATAATGTCTGTAGATTCTATTACATTTTGAAAATGAAATGTATTTTAAACACTGCCTTTATAATTATTTAAAGTGTGTATACATTTTTTTGGGACGCCCTGTATATATATATATTATATATATATATATATATATATATATATATATATATATATATATACAGGGTGTATAATAAGTAACTCCCAATTTTAAAATTCGTATAACTTCCTTATTTCCTACTCAATTTTAATGAAACAAACTATAAATTATTCATTATTTATTGAGGTTTTCTGTATTATGCTTTCTGTCGGACAAAGCTGACAGTTTGGTGTGGCATGACATCCACAACCATTGTTGGGGCTTTTATCATTCGGGACACAATGAATGCTGAAAGATACCGGCAAATGTTGAAAAATCGCGTATGGCCAATGATTTCGCAATGGAATAACATTGGTAATTTTCATTTCATGCAGAACGGAGTACCTCCTCATTTTTCTAACGATGTGCGGGCATGGATGCATGACAAATTTCCAGGACGATGGGTTGGAAGACGTGGTGCGCATGAATGGCATGCTCGTAGCCCAGACCTAACACCTCGTAACTTCTTTCTGTGGGGGTTAGGCTAAGGAAGAAGTTTCGCCACAACCCTAAAGATCTTGGTGAACTGGGGAAAGAATTAACCATGTTCTCAACAATGTTCCTGAACGCGTGTTACGAGCAGCAGTGGACGACAACATACCTGTTCGTCTAAGGGAATGTTGTGATAATGCAGGAGCATATGTGGAAATGTAAAGTGTACGTGAATGTTTGTGAATGAAAACCTCAATAAATACTGAATAATTTATAGTTTCTTTCCTTAAAATTGAGTAAGAAATAGGGAAGTTATACGAATTTTAAAATAGAGCGTTACTTATTATACACCCTGCACTATATATATATATATATATATATATATATATATCTATTATATATATATATATATTAATATTATATATATATATATATATATATATATATTGTTTAATCAATCACAGATATATCGTACTTTCGCCAACAGTGTATCCGTGCTCTCTGTACAAACAAAATTGCTTGTTTTTCCTTTCCCATATATGAGGCCCTCCTAGGAAGAAGTGGCTAAGCGACAAAACTAAAAACACCAGGAAACGCTTTATAAAGTTGTACCAATTTGAAATTGGCATAACCTTTGAACTTTTGAAGATATTTCGTCAAATATCTTCAAAACTTTCAAAAGTTATGGCACTTTCAAATTGGTACAACTTTATAAAGCGTTTTCTGGCGTTTTTTTACTTTTGTCGTTTAGCCACTTCTTCCTAGGAGGGCCTCATATATACAATTTACCTCGGCTAAGGTGTACCTCGGATACTTCTTCGATAATGATTTGAAGTTTTCCCTGGGTATTGCGTATTTTCAACTCTCTGAGAAGTTAGATAACGTTATGATACTCACCAGGTACTACAGGATTAAAGAGGTGCGAGAGACAAAAAGGAATTATTAATCAGTTTATGACAGAGGGGAAAGTTTGTTTTTCTTTATCTCGCGTATTCCTCGCAACTTCGTCTTAATATGTATTACGTAAAAACAGTTACATAGAATTTACACTTTCTCTTCTGAATTAGCGGACTTTAATGCAATTGAATCACGTGTTGTGGGATTATTGTTTATAATGGGATATAATGCGATAATATGGGATATGCGCATAATTAAAATAAAAAATCCACATTTACGTATTTTAATTAAGTTGGAAAGTGTGTATATACTGCACATTTAACCTACTTTTATTTAGCATCATTTATTGCGTACTGCCGTTCAAAATGTATTAATATTGGTAAGAAATATATGGAGTTTCACTCAGGACTTTTTGGACCGACTGTAGCTTTATCAAAGTTATGAAAATGTGCTATTAGCAGACACACACACACACATATATTATATATATATATATATATATATATATATATATATATATACTGGGTGAATCAAAAGTCCTGCTTCAAAAATAACTGTACAATAAATACTTTTGAGGCAGGACTTTTGACCCACCCTGTATATATAAATATATTTTACAATTAAAAGAAGAAATGTATATAAAAAATTATATTGAAAAATTTAATATAGTTTTTACATCATTAACTTATCATGACTAAATTTTTCATGAACTGGGCTCCAACCAAACCATGTGTGACCCTCCTGAATTATGGTAGGCAATGAAACTAACCCTCTTGTTTTGTATGGGTGTAATTATTGCATAGGTATACATACAGCTTCGGGAAAAAAGTTCGCTTACAAACATAAAATTTCTAAAAAGCATAAAAACTACTAATTGAGTTGTTGTTTTTTTTAATTTTATTGCTATTGCCACAACTAATAACATATCAGAGAAAATATTACCAATTAGTTGTCTTTGTTTTGTTTTTTTTTTTTTTTTGCTTTTTAGAAAGTTATATTTAGTCGAACTTTTTTCCGAAACTATAATGTTGATGAAGGTGCGTTTGATATAGTTCGTGCTTCAGTTTTCATATGGTGGTGGAATTTTATAATACATTGATCGCTGTACTGCCATAGTGGGTGAAATCGTAAATCATTAACCGATAATGAACTTACGCAGGGTTACTTCCAACAACGCGGTACAAGATGCCCTGCCAAGCATCATCAGGATTGCCCATTGTTCAACCTTTCTTCGGTGACTGAATCATTTCAGAACTGTACCCATCAATACATATATATATATTTCAACTGTTATTTGAGGTATGACATTCAATGATCAAGTGTGAAATAGGAAAAGCTTCATTTATTACAAAGTATCCTAGAAATATATCTACGCACGGTACATTTCACGTACCTTACCAAATTATTACATCAACCGCGATTTCTGCAGGTAGCTCATCACCGTTACAGGGAATGAAGATAACGTTACATTTTTATATTCATAGGAATATAAATTCACGTTCTATGGCGACAAGCATGATCTCGTGTCTCTTACAGGCGGAGTTCTCAGATTCTTTTGCAAAAAAGACAGAAATTTCAAAATGTGGTGAAATGTCTTGTATACCACTCGAAAAGGGAAACTTCAATCTTTAAAACAAGATGTAGGTCCTTTCGATATCTCCAATATTCAAGTAATTATATAAGGATTTATTTTCATTTAATGTTTTAAAAATAGAGAACACTTCAATGATTTATAAAAATTTCTCCTGAAACACACGCCTATGCATATGAGGCGTATTCCGTTATTTTAATTGAATTGAATTGAATTGAATAACCTTTATTAATAAAATAAATGCGGTACTTTTACCATTTACAATGCCATAAATAATTATGGAACTGGACTATTTATTTTATTTTATTTGGTCCTTAAGCTTTAGGCTTTACTGGTCTGAAAATAAAAACCCACTCTAATAGACAGAGTTTATTTCCACGACAGTTTCGACGCCCACTGGCATCCTCCTCGGGTGGATACAGAAAAACGAATGAACCAAAACAAGAGGGAAAAACAGTCCAGGGACCGACCGTTAAGAAATTCGCACCTAGGTTAGATCTCATTCTCCCGACACCGGAAGGGCATTTTTCATTAAGTACATTCGCGCAAATTTAAAACTATCTTCCTGTTCTAAACATACAGATTCTATTATATTTTTTTTTTATATAATTATTACATTTATTATTAAATTTATTACATTTAATATTGCATAATTATTTATTACAGAAATTATAAATTTATTATTACATTATTGTTTATTATACAGAACTTATAAACTGAAAAACGAATGAAAAAAGCCGATTGGGAAACAATCCAGAGACCATTGAGAAATTCGCACCTAGGTTAGATACTGTTCTCCCGACACTGGAAGGGCATTTTATTACAGGCTCCGCTTATAAGTACATGCCACAAATTAAAACTATCTTCTTGTTCTATACATACAGATTCTAATATTTTGACATAATTACTGCATTTATTATTACATTTACATTTTTTTTTTTTTTAACATTTATTATTATTACCTTTACCCTAATTATTAAATTTATAATATTACCTTTATTATTACATCTGTTGCATTTATATTTGTTTCCACATTTATTACTTCCATTATTACATTTACTAAAGGCGAGTAAGGAAACATTACAATCCAGAGACATTAAAATTCACACTTAGGTTCGAACACGTTCCCACGACTCCGTAAGGGATTTTTTGACCAAGAATCTCATTAAAGGGTCTAACTTATAAGTACTTCGCACAAATTAAAATTATCTACTTTTTCTATACACACAGATTCTATTATTTTTCTTTTGACATAATTTATACATTTATAAAGTACCTTACTTGATTCCCAATCTATAGCATGATTATTTTGGCTGGCGTGATAAAAAATGGCATTATTAGTATTACAACTTCTGAAGGCATATTTGTGTTCTTTAATACGGATTTCAATATTTCTTCCAGTTTCTCCCACGTATACTAAATCACAACTTTTACAGGGAATGCTGTAGACACAGGCTTGTTCCTCTTTTGCCACGTTATTCCTAACCAATTTACTTTTCACGGTAGACGAATATTGAACGCCAAAGCAAACTTAAAATCTTTCGTCAACGGTTTTACTCTTTCTAAGCCGGCAATGTAAGGCAAATTCACATATTGTTTTTGGTTAACTGAAGGTTCCCGAGGGGCATAAAAAGATTTTCTGGCTTTAAAATACGCCTTTCTGATAAACCACTCGGGATATTTTAAATCCTTAAAAATGTTCCAAATCTTTGAATTTTCCGGGTCCAGCAAATGTGGCCTACAATAATGTAATAACCAATATAATAATAAATTTATAATTTCTGTAATAAATAATTATGCAATATTAAATGTAATAAATTTATAATTTCTGTAATAAATAATTATGCAATATTAAATGTAATAAATTTAATAATAAATGTAATAATTATATAAAAAAAAATATAATAGAATCTGTATGTTTAGAACAGGAAGATAGTTTTAAATTTGCGCGAATGTACTTAATGAAAAATGCCCTTCCGGTGTCGGGAGAATGAGATCTAACCTAGGTGCGAATTTCTTAACGGTCGGTCCCTGGACTGTTTTTCCCTCTTGTTTTGGTTCATTCGTGTTTCTGTATCCACCCGAGGAGGATGCCAGTGGGTCGAACTGTCGTGGAAATAAACTCTGTCTAGAGAGTGGGTTTTTATTTTCATATTTTGACCTTCACGTAAAAAAAAGTGAAGTTTTTTGCCTTTACTGGTCTATTTATTTTATTTTATTTGGTCCTTAAGCTTTAGGCTTTACTGGTCTATTTATTTTATTTTATTTGGTCCTTAAGCTTTAGGCTTTACTGGGCTATTTATTTTATTTTATTTGGTCCTTAAGCTTTAGGCTTTACTGGGCTAGCTTTAGTCTTTACGAGGGTAGTACTGTCACACATAGGATACCTTATCATATTTGAAATATACTGACACGTAATCATAAAATCGTTATATATCCTATATTCTATTTGTACAAATATTACATATATAATATATCTAGACTACTTAAAGTCTGGTGTATATATATTTATTATA
>JAJOZX010003992.1:370000-437500 GCA_023014485.1 Bathynomus jamesi
AACTGTCCCATTAAAGAAAAATGGTCCAACCAAACCCCTGGATGATAAACCACACCATGCTGTTAATCCTGGTAAATTAACATGTTTATCCACATAAACGTGTGGATTATCAAGTGACCAGTACCTGCAGTTGTGTCGATTTACTGTGCCATTCAGCTTGAAGGTAGCTTCATCAGACCACACGATTTTGTTGGCAAACTGTACGTCTTCGGCTTCCATTGACTGAAACCATTCACAAAATTCGAGTCTGCGATCAGGGTCATCTTCAGTCATGGAGTGTAACAGACTTGGAATATAGCTTTTCCATTTTGCCGACTTTAAAACCCGGTGAACACCTGATTTGCTGATTCCGGTCTCACGGGCGCATTGCCTAACTGATTTCTGTGGTGATCGATTAAATTTTTGCAACACTAAAACGGAGTTTTCATCACTCGCACTTGATTTGCGTCGTCCAGATCTTCGCTTGTGCATATCTTGAGCAGATCCCTCTGCCTCAAACTTGTCACGGATGCTTGTAATGGCGAGACGTGTCGGTGGCTTTGTACCAATTCCCGGATCCATTGCCGCTGGACTTCGGACACATTCTCAAATTTCTAATACCATTTCAGAACACTTTTTCGTTGCTCCAGTGTCAAACGTTTACGCAACATGGGTTCTTTTGCTGAACTGAATAAAATTGAATGCTGTAGAGTTTGTATCGTGGAATGAGTGCGTAGGCTAAGTCCGAAGCAAGCTAGTGAGTGACTAGACTACGTTCGGTCCATAGGCTTCGCCATTACAAGGCCTTTGATAAAACAAGGCCAGGCTTAGTCGATGCATTCAAAAGTGCATTCATGCCGCCGGAGAACATTTTGAGCACTTGGCGTAGTTAATTAAATTTTATATGCAAACAACTCGCTTAACATTTTGATCACTTAGATTACTAATTTACCTTTCATTGGCAATTGTTATAACAATATATTGTTTGGGTTTTTTAAATTATAAAATATATGATGCTATAAAGAGTATATAATTTTTTTTGGGACACCCTGTATATATATATATATATATATATATATATATATATATATATATATATATATATATATATATTCTGAGATTCAGATTTGGATTCGAAAAAACTATTTTTCTTTTGAGAATTTAGATTGTGGTTCAGTACTTTGTTAAATCAAATCGTTTTTTTACTTCTTTTCAGTGTATTTTTATTTCTTATTTTTAACTATTAAACGATCTAACTAACCATTAATTAACATACAAATTTGTACTTTTATTTTAACTTCAAAGTCTGTGAATCATGACCGTATATTTTATGTATTAAACGTTTTATAACTGTGAAATGAGTAAATCGTTGACTGCATCCATCGTTTGTACGCGATTTAACTGCGATTTAACCATACAAGATAGTAAAGACTGAAGAGAAAGACTTTAATGTCAGGATAAATATACAACGAAAGAAGAGGACCTGTTTAACGGATGAGTAAAGGAACAAATGAGTGCATATGGGTGAAGGAGAAAGAGGACTCGCTAAAAATAATTGTAATATACGAGGAGAACAGTAATTATACAAACCGTTCGTTCTCAGAATGGTACCAATCCACGGAATTTCCATAACTGTAAAGTAAATATTAAAATAACACAGTGGTTTTTGTTTAGTGGTATACGAACAACGATTTGGGATGTTGAAAAGTGTGACCTGGGGTTCATCGAGTGACTTTTTACTATATTACTAAATGCATTACACACTTAATTCTTAGTATCCATCTCCTCCCCTATCTGCCCCACTGGTGTGTTCTGCATTCAAATATGTTCTCATATAGGCCGCGAAAAACTATTATTAGGTTATACGCCTTACATCTCCTAACCTTCTAACCTTCCTGAATGGTCGTGGTAAAGACGAAAATGGGTTGCAAGGCCATGAGTAACCCATGAGTAACCCATGTGGGAGCAGCTTCATTGTAAACTGAGAAAGTTAAGATTTTGTTCCCTATTTTGGGAACTTCTAGAAAGAACCTTCATTAAACTTTGGCAAAACGTTGTTGCTCATACCATAACACGAAGACGTCTTTTCCCCAATGTAGTTTGCAGACACATGTCTAAGCCCTTTAGTTGCTTATGGAAAACTTACTATGTATGAATTCACTCTGTTTTTAATTTAATTAAGTATGCTATGTATCATATGGTAAACTTAAGTACAGTTCAAAGGTACCCATTTTATTCTGGCAGGAATATATATGTAATATATATAACCTTGGTTACCTTGGTTTTGCTTCTGCCCTAATTGTTCATTCTGACGAAGATTAGATCGACAGCTTAACGTGGAATCTGTACCATGACCCACCACGGGTGGTCAGAAATTACAAACTCCTCGCCCAAACTCGATCTCATGACTTCCCGATCAGCAGCCCATCTTAACCACTAGGCTACCCAGGGTGCCCATTTATCTACCAACCAATTTTATTGTATGGAAGGATGAACAGCTGGGTTTGCTGCGCGCCGACTGCCGTCACTGGGTATTGAACCCAAAGCAGGTGGATTCGTAATCAGCGATGCTAACCACTACACCACCGAGTGTTTTTTTTTAAATTGGGGTTATTTAACCTCCTTCGCAACATCTAAGGTCATATGACGGAGGGGACCTACAGCTTTACGTGGGATCCGAACCACGGGTCGCTACATAATCTGGGCGCAGAGGACGGTCTCCCATCCAACTACTATCCAGACCCAATGTCGCTTAACTTCGCTGATCTCCGAGAAGCGGTGTTACGACATCGGCCACTACGTAGCCCACCACCTAGTGTATATATATATATATATATATATATGAGATAAAAGTGCCCCCACCAGGATTCGAACCCGGAACCATTTGAGTAAAAGTTGCAAGCGCTACCTTTATTCTAAGTCATACGCAAGAGTTCCGGGTTCAAATTCTGGTGGTGACATTTTTGTTTCGTACAAAAATCATGCGTGCTCATGCGTTATTCCATAGATATATAGTATATGCGTGTGTGTGTGTGTGTGTGTGTGTATGTGTTTTAGTAAAGGATGATCATTTGTGCGAGAAATGGAATAAGTGAGTAACAAAGAGAATTAAGTTTAGACTTTAGAGCTTAATGTGAAAGCAGTTGATTTAGTGGATATTTGTAGCATTGTTAATATCATCGCGTATGTCAAGAATCTACGAAAATTCACACGATTTAACAAATATTTAAGTAGAAATGAAAGTGTTCGTATGATAAAAAGGATGATAGCTTTAGAATTTGTTAACTGAACAATGCTTCAGAAGTTAATATATAAGCCATTTACGAAGGTATGTACGCATTTAATTAAAATGAGATGACGTATTTGTTTATTTTTTAAATAAAACTTTCCTAGTTTTGTCTGCTGAAAACTTTGTTCTTTTTCGTTTTACTACTATTGCTAGTTTTAGTGTGACTTTTGCCTTTTCAATGAAGTTATCGTCTTATAGAAAAGGCTTGTAAAGTGAGGTTTATCTTTATTATAAAGTAGAGACGTGTAAAAAAAAAAAGTATTGGCTGCTGGTCAAGTGTATATGGATGAAACAAAGATTTCAAAATGTAATGAGTATGAGTAGCAGAAAAGGTGGCGCGTGTTGCGTTGTGAATGAAACCTTATTTGAATAAAGTATCATATAATGTACTCGTAGTATGTAATATATTAACTTCATACTAAAACTTTGAATGTTTCATACCTCAAGCAAATCGAGGTAAACCACTGCATTTAAAGTCACCTATAAAGGAGAAAATTAAAAAGAAACTAAAAATAATGTACATTTTTACATATATTCAGTTATCATATATATATATATATATATATATATATATATATATAATATATATATATATACATGTTTTTATGCAGGAAGGAGGGGCCAAGGGCAAATGCCAGCAAACCCCCCCACCATCCCACCACCACCGTAGAGGATAAAGAGAGCCAAAATCAAGGTCCAGGTTTTTCGAGATGCCTGGACATTCTGCGTTTGAAAGATTGGAGGTTATGAGACAGGGAAGATTGTTCCAGAGTTGAAGACAAAGATTGTTCCAGAGTTGACCAGTTGAGAAGATGAAAGACTGAAAATATCGATTAACCTTTGCGTTAGAGCAGTGGTTCTTAACCTTTTTACTACCATGCCCCCTCTAGGAATTGGTCCTTCCCTCCACGCCCCCCTTCAATCAAAATAACATTCTCAATAACTTCTCAATATTAGCCCATGCTTTCGTTAAGAGAATAACAAATACAATTAGAGAATTCCTGTTTCTAGGGGGGCGCGCCCCCCGGTAAGAACCACTGCGTTAGAGAGTTGGACAGAAAAGGAATGAGAATGTGTCGAAAAGATCGCCATTAGAGCGTCCCTTACGGAATCCATACTGATGAGCTGAAAGAAGATTGTGAGAAGAGTGGTATTTAAGAATCTTCCTAGTTAGGATAGATTCAAAAACTTTAGAAAGGCAAGAAATCAAAGCATTTGGACGATAGTTGGAGGGTTGAGAGTGGTCACCCTCAGTGGTGTAGTGCTAAATAAAGAAGTGAGGGAACGCATTTTGAAAGTGTTACTCAGATGCGGGGGGACAATGGCGAGCGCGGCGAGCCCATACAGCTGGGGGTCCGGGGGCACTGTAAGCCCCCGGGAAATCTTTTGAAATCTGACCAATTTCAGGGATATTTTGAGGTCATATGCACTGGATATTAGGATATATTCCAAGGTTGAAGATGCAGTATTTCCAGTGTCATTAGATATACGACATCCAGTACGATCAATAAAAATAGCTAACAACTGGAATGATTAACTAAAAAAAAGTTAACAACTGGTACGCCGTGGTGACTGTTTCATCAGATCTTTATAGGCTAGCATTGCCTCAGTCGAAGCTAAAAGAAATGAAACAGTTAATGATTCTTTCTCATATATCTTCTAGGGGTGGGAATTAAAATTTCATGACGTTAGAGATTTGTAAGTTCGGATTTATTTGAAATAGTGAGGGAACGCCGTTCCGTCTACCAAAAAAAGTAAGGGAACGCCGTTCCCACGCGTTCCCACAGCACTACACCACTGGTCACCCTTCTTTAGGACAGGCTAAATGAAAGCGAACTTCTAACAGGAAGGAAAAGTACCAGACGAAAGGCAAAGACGAAAGATTTTGCCTAGGCAAGGTGTCAACACAGAAGCATAGTTCTTGAGAACAACAGAAGGGACACCATTAGAACCGTACGCCTTCCTAGAGTTGAACCCAGATGAGGCAGAAAAAACATCTTTGGAGGTGATTCTAATTTCAGGCATAATTAAGTCAGAAGGAGGAAGAGATGAAGGAAGAGCACTGGATTAGTCCAGGGTTGAGTTGGAGGCGAAAGTTTGAGCGAAGCGTTCAGCTTTATCAGCAGATGAGACGGCAACTGAGCCGTCGGAATGGAAAAGAGGAGGGAAAGAAGAAGAATTAAAGTTGTTGGAGAGGTCCTTGGCTAGATGCCAGAAAGAGCGAGAAGAATTAGAATGGGATAGGTTTTCATATTTTTGTCTGATAAAGAAATTTTTGACGAGTCGAAGTACAGATTTTGCACGATTCCCGGCAGAAATGTAAGTAAAGTGAGAGTCAGGAGTTGGCTGGTGACGGTGCCTTCTGCAAGCCTCCTCTCTGTTGTTGATAGCATTAGAATAAGTAAAATTAAACCAAGTTTATTTTTTGCTTTAGTTGTAGGAATAGAGTATGGAATGTACGCCTCCATGCCCGAGAGAATCACCTCCATGATGCGCTCAGTGCACTCAGAAGGGCCCGGCCACGGAAGCAGTAATCATTCCATGAGAAATCAGAGAAGTACTGCCTAAGGGCCTCCAAATCAGTGGCGCCAAAGTGCCAAAAGCGTCTCTTGGGAGGATCCAAAGCTAAACTGGAGCGATAAGGCGGGAAACAGATATAAGATTGTGGTCGGAGTTGCCAAACGGAAAAAAAGTTTGGCAGAGTAAGAAGGATGAGAGGTGAGAAATAAATCCAGAATGTTGGGCCTATCTCCAAGACGATCGGGGATATGAGTAGGGTGCTGTACACTCCGCTTGAGGTCATTCAGGATAGTGAAGTCGGTAATAAATGCAAATCGAACCCGCATATTGAGGTACAAAAATTGCTAAATAATTTATTTTGATGTAAATCAAGTTTCACTTAATAACACTGAGACATCTGGCGCAATTATCATAAACAGGTATATATATATATATATATATACAGGGCGTCCCAAAAAAATGTATACACACTTTAAATAATTATAAAGGCAGTGTTTATTAAAATACATTTCATTTTCAAAATGTAATAGAATCTACAGACATTATTTAATTGTTTTGTCAACGCCTGTTTTCAAACTGACGTCCGTTCTGGTCCAGGCACTGCTGATAACGCGAAGCAATGGAATCCCAAACATCACGAAACATTTCGTTTGGTATTTGTGTGCATTCTCGTTCAATGGCTGCTCTCAATTCAGCGACTGTTGCAGGATTTATAGCGTAGACTTTGTCTTTTAAGTATCCCCATAAAAAAGTCTAGTGGTGTGAGGTCTGGTGAACGCGGAGGGTATTCTACGAAACCCCTTCGTCCAATCCACATCCACATCGTGCCAAGTACCACTCGCAATACTCCACTCTTCGGTCCGGATCATCTTCATTAATAGCATGGGCTAATCTTGGAATGTAACTTTTCCATTGACAGCGCTTCAAAATGCGTTGGACAGACGATTCTGAAATTCCTACCTCACGACTCGCTTGCCGCACAGATTTTCTTGGACTTTGGTGATACGTTTCCAGTACTCTTTCTTGCTTTGTGGGGCTTGTCGATGTCCGTGGTCTTCCGGAACGCTTCTTGTGGACATTCTGAACAGTTCCATCGGCTTCAAACTTATCTCTAATTCGAGTGATGGTACGTCGCGTTGGTGGATCTGTTTGAAACTCCCTCCTAAACTGTCTTTGCACTTCAACTGCGTTTCCACACTTCCAGTAGCATTTTAGAATGAATTTCCTTTGTTCAAAGCTTAGTCTGACTGCCATTATTAATTCTAATGGGTTTAACTTGGAAAGAAAGAAACATCAATTGAGCTATCAGCTGTTAAAGTGTGTATACATTTATTTGGGACGCCCTGTATATATATATATATATATATATATATATATATATATATATATATATATATATATATATATATATATATATATATATATATATAGTAGATAAGGTTTATTAAAAGCTATAAATAACGTTCATTCTTATTTGGATTCGGGCTCTACTCATGTATGATATATATACTATCTATCTATCTATCTATCTATATATATATATATATATATATATATATATATATATATAATATATATATATATATATATATATATACCATTTTCGAGGCCAAGACAACGGAAGAGATGCTAATGACTTTAGAGGAGAAGATGCTGGAAATTGTGGAAAGACATGTCCCAAAAATACAGCAAAGAGGAAAGAGAAGCAGGTTCGAGAGACAAAAGAGGTCATTGTTCCGAAAGAGAAAAAGAGTGACTGCAAAACTAAGTAACTGTAAAGATAACAACATCAGGAAAATATTAAATGATAAACTGCAGAGTATCGATGACGTCATACAGGAACTAATTGAGAAGCATACAGAACGAGAAGAAGACGACGCTATAGAAGTAATAAAGGTCAACTCAAAGTACTTCTATAATTTTGCAAAAGGAAAGTCGAAAAACCATGCGACTATCGGACCTCTGAAAAACGAGAACAGTGCTTTATCTGATGATCTAACAGAAGTATTTGAAATATTAAGAGGTCAGTACGAATCATCTTTCAGTATCCCAAAAACTGACAAACTGATATGCGATAGAAACGCATTCTTTGAAGAACTACAACGGGAAAGTATAACGGACTTCGACTTTAGGACAGATGATATTATACAAGCTATAAGGAAACTAAAAGCACACTCAGCGGCAGGACCAGATAAATGGAATGCGACACTGATCAAAAACTGCAAGAATGCAATCGCTGAGCCCCTATATTGGATATGGAGGCGATCACTAGAGACGGGAGAAATACCGGGCATCCTGAAGAGCGGGAACATAGTCTCAATATATAAAGGAGGAGATCGATCCGAGGCCAAAAACTACAGGCCAGTGTCGCTTACATCTCATCTCACCAAAATATTCGAAAGAATAGTTAGACAAAAAATCTATGACTTTTTGGAAACTCGGAAAAAATTCTATGATAATCAACATGGATTTCGGTCAGGTACATCATGCCTATCACAACTAATGGAACACTACAACAACATTATTGATGCACTTGAAAGTAATGGAAACTATGATGTAATATACACAGACTTTACCAAACCGTTCGACAGGTGCGACCGTGGAATCATAATACATAAATTGAAATATATGGGAATAACAGGAAAAGTAGGGAAATGGATATATAATTTCCTTAATGAGCCGTGGCAAGTCGTTACAGTACAAGGACCATCTCCATCAGAATCAGAGGTCCTCAGCTCAGTACCACAAGAAACAGTATTAGCTCCACTACTCTTCATAATCATGCTAACTGAACTGACATAGATGAGGACGTTACGAGAGACAGCACAGTAACATCCTTTGCCGATGACACAAAGATCAGTAGAAAAATAAGAAACCCAGAAAATATAGGATCTCTACAAACCGACATGAACAGAATCTACAAGTGGACGGAAGGCAACAATATGAAGTTTAACACCGAGAAATTTCAGCTGGTACGGTAAGGAAAAAGACAAGACCTAAAATCCATGCGGAATATTATACCCCAAATGGAGAGGAAATTCAGAGAAATTCTAGAGCAAAAGATTTAGGGGTTGTAATGACTGATGATGCGAAATTTGAAACACAAAATAAGATAGCAGTAAACAGAGCAAAGAGAATAAGTGGGCAGGTACTGAGAACCTTTAAACGAAGGGATAGGAATATAATGATTCCTCTACTGAAAACATTGATCATACCCAAATTGGAATACTGCTCGGTCCTAACATCCCCATATAAAAAAGAAGACATTAGACAGCTAGAAGAGATTCAGAGAAGCTTCACAGCCAAGACCAATGGGTGCAAAGAACTAAATTACTGGGAAAGGTTATGCGAACTAAATCTATATTCACTGGAAAGAAGAAGAGAGAGATACACCATCATTTACACTTGGAAAATAATGGAGAAACTAGTCCCTAATCTTACTCTGAGCCCTGTAACTCCCCAAACAACAGTGGAAAGTAGAAAAGGAAGACTGTATCGTGTTCCCAAATTAAAGACGAGACAGGGAACAACTTAACCCTGAAAAAAAATAGTTTTGTTGTGAGGGACCAAAACTGTTTAATCAGCTGCCCAAAGACCTAAGGAACACGAATGGTGTTGCAGTGGACATCTTCAAAAGAAGATTAGACACCTGGCTCAGAACAATCCCCGATGAGCCGGGTGTACCTGGCTATGTGAGGTGGAGAGTACAAGAAACCATCTCACTACTTCACCAGGCCAATTCGAGAGGAGAGGCGACAAGCTTGACCTTCGTGAAATGAGGAATCATCGCCTGGAACCTTTGAAAGGTTGAAAGGAAAGGAAAGGTATGAGAAATGGAGGAGAGAGAGAGAGAGAGAGAGACACACACACACACACACACACACACACACACACAGAGTGTGTTATTTGTAGTCAGTCGTTCCGACGCCACGGTCACATTCATTGGTCCCAGGTCATCGGAGATTGTCCTAAGCCAGGTGTCTAATTTTCTAGAGTCTCAACTATATAATTATGTACTCGCTCTCTCTCTCTCTCTCTCTCTCTCTCTCTCTCTATATATATATATATATATATATATATATATATATATATATATATATATATATATATATACTGTATAGTAAACGTAGAAACAAATCATACGCTGCCCGTTTAGAAACATTAAATTTATTCTCCCTTATAAAAAGGCGTATTCGAGGAGACTTAATCCAGATGTTTAATATGATTAAAGGTTTTAATAACGTCGACGCCGAAAAATATTTCACCTTAAGAAACGCAGACAGAACTCGCGGTAATGGTCTGAAATTAGTGGGTAAACATTTTAATTCTAATGAAGCTAAACATTTTTTCTTCAATCGTATAGTTAATTTGTGGAATGGATTGCCAGCCAGCGTAGTTCAAAGTAATTCGGTCGAGTCCTTTAAAAAGAGACTAGATGCTTATCTTGCCTTAAGTTAGAAGCATTTGTTGGCGCATAAAAGTATTATAAAGCTTTCGCTCGGATTCTCTCTTCTTTACTTTAAAATTTTCACTTTATCTTTACATTTCTTCCCTTCCTTTCAATCTCCCTTCTTTGCTTTGCTTTAAAACTTTCACTCGTCTTTAAATTTTCTTGCATCTTACTTCTTAAACAGGCAGCCTCGTAGGGACCAGCCGGTCTGTTGCTGTTTGGTGTCCTTTGTATTTCTTTGTAAAATTCTATACAAAAAGTCCTCCCGCGAAAGCTTATTATTTAAGCTTACGTGCATCTGAGAAATTGGCGTAGCCTATGCAAAATGAAGACTGTTTTAAGTGAAGCAAATCTAGCTGAATTTCCAGAATGCTTTTTGTTCAAGCATGAAAGTAACTTCGTATATATATATATATATATATATATATATATACACAGGATGGCACATAAGTTGCGCACTATAGGAATTTTCAGTGTTGACTATAATATATTATTTTTTTCTTTTATGTAGGGGATGGCTACGAAATTAACAATAGACAAGAGGGTGAGCTTGGTTTTAATGTATGGAATGGAATATCAGGTACAACAAATCGATGAATCGGTACAGAATTTAAATTATGTTTTATATATATATGTTATACACGAGCCATATAGTTCCCTATAACCCGCCATATTTTCTCTGCAATGTCTAGACAACTTTTTGATATAAACTATATGGGTTCTCGTTGACCCATACAACGCCCCCTTTGCGACGCTTGAACGGTGCACCGAAAGGACACGGGCACCTAATGTTGCAACTCTCCCGTACGACAGTTTCCGGTCATTGGGCTCGCCTTTTTTGGTGCGCCTCGGACTCTGACATAGGAGGGATTGGGAATATAAAAATAAAATGCGGAGAAAAATAAATCAGAATTTACTAACGCTCCGTCTGAAGCGAGACAGGCTGGGTTGCGTCTTAGTGGTTCTCGGAGTGAGAACCTGAGAGGGAATTTGCTCGTTAAAGACTAAATTTGAGAGATTCATTGAGTTGAATATTGAGTTTGTGAGAAAATTGAGGGCCATTAGTCTAACTACAGCGAGAGAAGTAGTGGATTAGCAATATTTAATCTTGAGTGATTAATTTATTTTTAAGTCTAAATTTAAGCTACAATTGAACTTGATTATACTATATTCATGAACTTTGACTGAACTTGTAACTATCAAACTGTGTCTTTAATTCACTAATTAAAAACTACTTAAATTGAAGATTTCATTATCAATTACACACTTAGAGTCAAGGGTTCAGAAAGTAAGCGGAAGATAGAGAATTCACGCAAAGGGTCACCAAACTAAGAGAAAGGCTAATTATAATATTAAAGGAAAAACAAACAACCAAGCGCCTAAATTTCATTTTAATTTATGGGCCTTCGTGGTGACCTTCGAAAAAATAAATATATTTGTAATAAGGGTCCCGTCAACGGCGGACCTTTATTACAATAATATATATATATATATATATATATATATATATATATTATATATATATATATATATATTATATATTATATATATACAGGGTGGGCCAAAAGTCTGGATCCATAGGAAAATATTTATTTTAATACATAAATTACAACAAATGGTAAATACTTAAAATGAATATCAACTTTAACTCGTAAATGCGTATCCGTGATACTGTACAGTAGTTCGTACTCCAGTATAAATACTCAAATACTTTTTTTATTTCAGCCCAGAAATGGTTTCGAATCTAACAACAGAAGACCGGGTAGAACTTGTGCTCATGTACGCAAGACAGGGCGCTACACACAGAGAAGTTGCTACCGAATTCAATAGAAATCATCCTGATAAGCATCCAGTAACACATGCGACTGTTGGCAAGTTGTTTAAACGTTTCAAAGAAACAGGAAGTGTACATGATCGACGGCGTTCTGGTCGTCCAAAAACTGCAACTGATGAAAATACCTCTGCAATGGTATGTGAAACTTCAACGAATAGTCCAGTAAAGTCAACAAGAAGATTATCAAATGAAACACGCATCTCGAGAACGTCAATTCGAAGAATTATTAAAAATCATAAATTCCATCCCTAAGTGTCTCGATGTCAGAGGCCGCCAATTTGAGCATTTGTTATAATTTGTTGTTTATACTGGAGTACGAACCACTGTACAGTATCACGGATACGCATTTACGAGTTAAAGTTGATATTCATTTTAAGTATTTACCATTTGTTGTAATTTATGTATTAAAATAAATATTTTCCTATGGATCCAGACTTTTGGCCCACCCTGTATATATATATATATATTGTCCGTAAAATTCTGTTACAATTTTAATGTAAATAAATAAAAAAAAGAAATATTGAATGTTCACTCACTCCACTCCACCCAAGAGAAAAAATCTTAAATAACGTCAGTCAGCAAAAGAATTAACACGTAAAATTTCAACATGCCCTTCTTCATTATTTAGAGTAGTGAGTGTTGTAATCTTCTTTCGAAATTGACGAAAGCATCTTCAAGTTCATGAGATGTTATGAGGCATTTACTTCATGTTTTATTCTTTGTTTAAGGCCTTCGAAATCTTTATAAGTTTAGTTGCAGAGACATTAGTTTTAATCCTTCCCCAACGGTACTGTAAACTTCTAATTATGTATATAAGATCAGGTGACTGGGGAGCCGTGCAATGAAGTCACAGCGTCCAATCTATTTTTCTGAAAAGGCTCGTCAAGGGACGTCCGAAGAACACTTTTTATAGATAATGAAGGGCTTTATCCTGCTGAAAGATCGAATTAGCCAAAAAATTTCGAACTGCAGTTGGAACGAAGAAAATCTGAACCATCATCAAATATGAGGGCGGCAGGTGGATCATCGAAAATAAATGGGCCATAAGTATTTTCCTGTGTAAGAGTACACCAGACATTATAACCTTTGGAAAGTATTGCTCCTGTTCTGTTACTTCATGGTGATTATCTTGTCACCAAGTTCAATAGCTACGCTTATTATCTTTGTCAGTGACGTGGAGTGTAGCTTCGTCTGGGAAACATAACCAACCTAGAAATGATGGATCCACTTCTATCAAATCTAGCAGTTCAGGACATGGTAACGCATTTGATATAATCGTCCTCCAGAAGGGTAAATTTATAAAGGTACAGATGAAACTTACTTCGCAGAACATCATGGAAACCCAGCATGGTCTTCCCGATCGCGATAACTCATGAGCTGAGACAGTTTTTAATGAGACAGTTTTTGTATCCATTCCATACCCTTTTACTAAATTTCCTCTGAACTGCTGTTACAGTTTCAAACTTACCTAACCATAAAGGGACATTGCGCTTTCTCCTCTCCAGTAGCCATTTTTGTTTGGTGGCATTTTAGTACTGACGTAATTCCTTCATGGCTGCCATAGAATAAACTAAACTCAAAAGCCAATAGTACACTGCCACATTCTAAAATAAATTTGGAGCTCTACTTAAACATTCACGCTTATTTTATTTATTTATTTGTATTTCCAATATTTTTTTATTTATTTACATTCAAAACTGTAATATGGCAGCCGAGAAATAATGGTGCAAAAATAATTGGTTCTATTTTTTAATCAATATATATACAGTATACTGTATATGGAAATATTAAACGCATAGCAGTGAAGGGTTGTCCGCAACAACTCTATCGAAATTACACACGTAAATCTGTGAAATAATAAGGACTTTAATCGGATTATTATGATTACAGAATTGGTAGCAATAGCCAGCTTATTCTTTAGCCTAGCTGGGTTAAGCCTATCAGCATACGTGGAAAAGTATTATTTAACCCTCTCTCATACGACAGTAGGCCTCGGGTTTACAAGATGTTAGCCACGTCCGTGTTTCCGTTTTGGGCCTACCTTTTTACACACCACTTTGATTTATATTACTAAGATAACCAGAATTTACCGCACCCACTGGGAAATAAGCACATTTGTTAAACAAAAATTACAGTTAATCGTGGAAAACCATGGGTTATATTTCCTAACAAGATGACCTTGATACAGTAGAAATTTGCGTGTCTACTACGTAGCACACAAATATAAAATGGTAAATCACAGTTGGAATCCCATGACGGCGAACTCCTGTATACTTCCGAAGGAACAAGAATTGATTTTTATGTATTATAGACACTTCCCCATAAAACCCATATAACCATTTGTCTACCTGTAATATTACTTTTTACCAGTTAACAAACCGTGTTAATAAACTACCAGTGAAGCTTCATTACAATAACATTCGATATCTACAGTACATTATTAACAGTCTTCATTTTGAAAACAATTTTAACCTTTTCTTTTTCCTTTTTCTTCTCTTTAAAGTTTTACTTTGAACCCATTCTTCGACAGGCACTGGACCTCACGAACGCCTCGGTTTTCATCCGTTCGTTGTTTGTTGGATAGCCAATTGTACCATGATGGGTGTTCTTGCGCATCGTTGTTGGGTGATGTTTCCGCTATTTCAGCAGTGTTCTCGTCTTCCTCCACCAGAAGAGGGGTTCCTCGATTACTGGCAAAGTCTCCTCTGATAACCAGGCATTCTTCAATTGGTTTATGTGGTCGGTAGGAATCTTCCGATCGGTATATATTTCTTTAATTTGTACATCCTGAGGGCTGAGCACTCGGGTCACTCGATAAAGTCCCTTCCAACGGACGTTCAACTTTCACATATTTGGTCCAGTTTAATCTCATTTGCAAAGAAACCATATCACCTTCCAGAATCTCCGAAGTATGCTGACGGTTTCTTCGTGAGCCTCTTCGGAGTGCTTCTGCGTCTGTTGAAAAGCATAGTTTAATCACGTTCGTGCCTCTGCCGAGAAATTATTTCCTGGAGCAATCCAGAACCCGACTCTGGAGCAGATCGGAATACGGCAGGTTGCAATCACGTTCGTAAAACAAGTAAACTGAATGTCCATGACTGACCGTTGGTATGAAGTTTTCAAGGAGAGAGTGACCTACTTCAGCTGTAGGTCGCACGAGTGGGATCTCTTTCAATTAAAGTTGCAGTTTCTCCTTTATACTCCAATTAAATCGTTCTGCGATCCCAATGAATTTCGAGTGATAAGCTGTTGTCAGTGAGAATTTTATTTGTAGATATTTACGCTTTGTGGAAAGTGTTTGACACGTTTTCTGATCCATGATCACTCCCTATTTTGTCCATACAACCATTTTGACTATCTCTCATTATTTCGCATATACAATCACCTTTACAGACAACAACCTATCAGCGACAGTTTCTGCATGTTTGTTCTGCAACGGAATCGCGTCTACATATCGTGTAAAATGATCTACAATAATGAGTACCTAAATAGGTTGGGGGTAAATTCACTGATTAGTCAAGTCCTACGCGTTCTGAGGGTCTACTCATGGATGGGAATTTGCCTAATGGGGACGTATTTAATTTTCCCGCCTTCCTCTTCTGAAAAGAGAGGCACGTTTTATAGTATTTCATAATGGTAGTGGCCTGGTTAGGCCAATAGTAATACTCCCCTAATCCGAAACAAAGTTCTTACAAATCCCGCGTGAGTATTTAACTTCGAATCGTGTGACAATTGCAGTGATTCACCTTCAATACTAGCTTGCAACATGAGACGCTGTCGCAGTGCCTTCAATTTGTCGTCGTCAGGGTACGTCATATAAAATAAACAATCGTTCTAACAAAGTTTTCTAACGTGGTACGGGGAGAGGGGTGTTATCGTGACGTCTCATCTTCAAATACGATATTATATTAGCCTAGCGAGGTTCTGCCAATTGTTTCTCACGCACACTTTGACTCGAGAATATTTTACTGACATCGACGTCTTGTACGTTTCGGGTCTTTTTGGCTTTTCCCTGTCATCGTATATGACCACTAACGTTTGGAAAGGATTTCGCGACAAGGCGTCAGGGACATAATGTTCTTTCCCTGACTTGTACCATATGTCAAAACAATATTCTGACAAGAGTAGAGCCCATCTCGTAATTCGAGGGACGTTATTTCGGTATTGGAAGATATAACGGAGTGGGGCATGATCGGGACGATGGTGAAATGACGTTCATAACATAAGGAGAAAACTGTTTGATGGATTCAGTGATGGCATAGACCTATTTCTCTGTCACTGTATAATTAACCTGGGCCCCGCGTAACTTTCGAGAAAAATTCGAAACGGGTTTTTCTACTCCATCAGTAATCTGCATTAATACATCTCCAATTGCATAATTAGAAGCGTCTGTATGAATCGAGGTTGTTTTTTGAAATCCGGCGTAAATTAAGATTAGAGCCTTTATGAGATACGTCTTAAGTTGGTCAAACGCGATTTGGTGTTCTTTCGTCCACTTACTCTAAATTTACACATTTACGAGTAAGGTTCGTCAAAGGTGCAGCTACCAGGATGAAATTCTCTATGAAACGCCTGTGAACGCCTATGAACTGTCTGACTTCTCTGATCTTAGTCGGAACCGGAAATGGGTAGATCGCGGAAACTTTATCAGGGTCCGGATGTACTCCCTGTGCGTCAACTTTGTAGCCTAAATATTTAATCACTGGTTTAGCAAGTTGGCATTTTTGTAGACTTAATTTTAATCCCTCTTACCGCACTAAACTGAGATTTTTCGCTACGTGGTGCGAATGTTCTTTAAAAGTTTTTGAATAAACAACTACAGGGTGGGCCGTAAGTTTCCATACATAGGAAAATTTAAACGTTTGTTTTTATGTTTCAGATACCCTAAGAATATGCGTTTGTAAGATCTTGTTTACTGATGAAGCAAATTTTTACGTCAATGGAGAGGTTAATCGGCAAAACATACGTTATTGGAGTAATGCTAACCCTAACTGGCTGAGTCCGACGAAGATGCAAGGTGCCGGTAAAGTGATGGTGTGGGCCGGGATATGGGTGACAGAATTATGGACCAATTTTGTCAGTGGAAATCTTAATGCCGAAAGGTATCTTAACATGTTGCAAGAAGAGATTTTTCCATCCCTGCTAAACGAGGAAGGTAACTTCCCAGTTTACTTCCAGCAAGATGGAGCTCCACCTCATTATGGTCTTCACGTGCGTCGGTATTTGATCAGCAGCAGTTTCCGGATGCTTGGATTGGTCGGCGTGGTCCTGTGGAGTGGCCTCCCAGATCCCCAGATCTCACCCCCTTGATTTCTATCTTTGGGGGCACTTGAAGGCCATGGTGTATCAGGAAAAGATACGAGACATAAATCATCTAAAGGAACGTATCACCAACGCCATTACAAGCATAACGTCAACTGTGCTAATGCGTGTTCATCAACAGTGGGGAACACGTATTGAAATGTGTTTTCAAAACAATGGCAACCATGTAGAGCATATTATATAAATAAAAATGGTTGTCCATAAAAAAATGTTTATTTTTCCTATGTATGGAAACTTACGGCCCACCCTGTATTGATCAGTGTATGCCAAAGCATACTTTCCCAATGCCCCAATCAACATGCCATTAACAGCACCTTAAAAACAAAACTGAACCGATGGCAGGCCGAATGGCATACGTAAAAAATGATACGTACCTGATGAGGTCATAAATGCGATCTTATCGCGGTCTTTTACGTCAATCGTAATTTACCAATAACCCGATTTGGCGTCTAAGGTGGTAAAGAATGCACTACCCGTAATGTATCGAGGGTCTCATTGATACGGAGAATTGTGAATCGCTCTTTTTCGGTTATTTTATTTAAATTGCGATAATGAACGCAAAAGTGCCAACTACCGTCGGGTTTATTAACTAATAGTATAGGACTTTGTCAAGGACCTTTGCAAGGCTCGATAACGTCTTGGTCTAACATGGTTTTAACGTGTTCCTCGATCGCGCCTTTTGTTGACTGTAGTCGTCTCCATTGTGCGGTTCTAATCAGAGGATGATCACCAGTATCAATTTGGTGCACCACATTTTTCATTAGGCCTATCGGGTGATCCCGTGGAGAAAAACTCTCTCGGTTTTGACGTAAAAGTTTCACGAATTTGTCCTTATGATCGGTTTCTAAATGTGACAAGTCTAATTGGAGCGTGACCTTCCTCCAAGAGGGGTCTTATCGCCACCGAGGAAGTTCAGAGAAAACGCGAACATGAAGATAATAAAAATAAGTGATGAAATTTGTCCGCTTTTTTCCCCCCATAAGGAATTGAAGATATTACAGTTCCTTAACGGTGTTAAGCAACATACCATCCCATTCAGGACACTTTTGGCTACATTTTATGGCCATGAAAGAAAAATGCATTGTATCGGCGTTAAGATGCGTCCATTTTGAAATTAAATCCTCTAAATCCCGTTGTTCGAAATGAAGTTCATTCTCAGCTTCTACCACGGACTATAATTCTCCAATTATGTCGATATTGATTAGAATTACGTCTTCATTTAAACAATTTACCACCGAGGTAGGGACTAGGACCTTTTCGGTTTCACAATAGCAGTAGCGACCTTAATCCTAACTTACCGTATTTCAATATTTACAAAAATGAAATCAGTACAGTCAGAATGAGTCACATTACCTCTCTGAAAATAATTGCACCACTATTGGTCGGAATTATTAATTTCTTGTTGGTCAATTTCATCTTCATACTAGAATAATCTTTTACCTGGTCCTTATTTTCTATGAATGAATTAAAATTACTATTCTCCATCATACTACAAAAGGGATATTCACAAATAGCAATCACTAGTTGACCCCAGTTTTCGTAAACAAATACTCGAATTTACTCTATTCAGGAAGTCCGTACCAATTAAATAACTACCCGAAAATGAGTTTACACCCTAAACCTGGACAGTTTGGAAATGTAAACAACCATATATATATATATATATATATATTGTTGCTTTCAGTGGTAATGAACTATGTTCAGAAGCATTATCATTATATGGACTTCCTATTTGTTTGGCAATGCTGCTGCGAGTTCCTTGTACCCTGAAACAGGCGCATGAGCGGAATGATGCTCTATGTGAACAGATATTTAACTCTTCATACTTCAACTTAAACTATGAATGCATCGATGGATAATATATAGTAAAATCACAGAATAACACGTGATCTTATTAATAAGCAAACAACCACAGGGAAAAAGGAAAAAGAAACACGAAATCCGAGCGCTTTAGTGATATTCACATCTTCACATCTTTCTTTTCCCTGAGATGTGAATATATCACGAAAGCACTCGGATTCGTGTTTCTTTTTCCTTTTTCCCTGTGATTGTTTGCTTATTATATATATATATATATATATATATTATATATATATAGATATATATATATATTATATATATATATATATATATATAATATGGGATGAATTTCACAATAAATACACGAAAGGCCTTGGAATCGTTTTTCTTTTTCCTTGTGGGTTTGCAGCATATATATATATATATATGGTTAATAAGGAAAATATAACTAATTTTTGTTTTTCACCACCATTACTTCTCGGACACTCTCTTTGATCAGTCGTTTTATAAATTATATTATATTGTATATGATATTAGCTATCAAAGAGAAAAGTTGGTTGTTTTACGTACAGTTAATTACGAAAGTCAGGATATACCCTGCAGGACATATATATATATATATATATATATATATATGCATACTTTACGCCCAGTTCAGTTCTTCCATCAACAGGAAAAAATTATTTGCAGCGGGCTCGTCACTCGCACACGCGAAACAGAAATTGGTCGTCTGGTACACCTTTGGACCTACTTGTTTTAGCAAGGCGTAGCCAGGATTTTATTGGGGGCCAACAACTTTTTATTAGGGGGGGGGGGGGAGCTAACAATATGTATGATTGATTGTGATTAAGAAAGAGAAGTTTTGAAAGATCGTTTTACATACTACGCTTTTTTTAACGTGCGTCAGACTCGCCTTCCTCCATCCAACCGAACGATCATTATTTCAGATTATCATATGAACATTGAATACTGTTATCTTGGTTTTCGGGGGGAGGGCCATGGTCTCAGTGGCCATCCCCCCTGGCTACTCCCCTGTGTTTTAGTATTGTAAAAAGAATTAAACCATGTTTTAATGCCTTTGGCTACTTCTGTACTGTTCCAGGTACATGAAATAGTCATTTGACTATGGTTTATTCATCAAAATCCTCTCTTTATACGATCAAGTGAACATGGTCTTCTCGGACAACTTGGAAGATCTATTTTTTTTTTTTTACCATGGTTGGGTTCCCAGCGGCACATACACAATACACATACATAATTTACGGAATCATTTTTAACTATTTCTTACTACATCCAGTGTATATCCCTTGTAGTACCTTGTTTAGAAGGAGAGTGTAGACACCATTCGACCAGGGAAGCACTCCGACAGGGGCCACATTTGGCAGGAGAGTGCTAAAACTCCCGTTTCTTCTGTCACTGTCCTCTTTAGCTGATCTTTTTCCGTGTCTCAACTACCATGTGAGCAGTCCAGCATGCTCTCAAACACGTACTTTTCCTTCTATTCTTCCCTACACGTACATGCATTTTACACACTACACAATCTTAGAAAAACTTATATATTATATATATATATACACAAACTCAGAATGGTCCCCTGAGAAACTTATATGTTAAACACAGACCGTGCATGGAACAAGGAACTCTTCTGGGAAATTACATCCACTATAGTTCAAATAAGTAATGATAAATGACACATACTATATTTTTTTCTTTTTCATGATGGAAAGCCCAACGTGGGCACCGGGTTACTCGCAAAGATCCTGTACCAAAGCTGGATCCTATCTGCTTTGTAGATAGCTGTTGAGGGAAGCTATATTTGGGGCCTCTTTGCGAGTAATCCGGTGCCCACGTTGGGCTTTCCATCATAAAAAGAAAATAAATATAGTATTTGTCATTTATCATTACTTATTCGAACTATAGTGGAGTAATTTCCCAGAAGAGTTCCTTGTTCCATGCACGGTCTGTGTTTAACATATATATATATATGGCATCGTCAGCCTCGGAGACCTTGACTTGGGTTCTCTCTTTCTTATAAAGGGGGTCCATATTTGCGGGGCACCCTCCCTTGGCCCCTCCTTTGTACATAAAAAAAAAGAACAATAAATAAATAAATATTATAACTGGATATATTCCGTATGGTTTTGTCCCAGTTATTGTCCAGTGCTTGACACTTTAAAGCAAATTGATTGTAAAAATTTCTTATTTTTTTATTAAAACCAGAAATTAAATTTTACATAAATCTTATATATATATATATAATATATATATAGATAGATAAGGAAATGCGAGTGTGGAGGGAAATAGAAGCGTAGAAGATCGCGAAATATATATATATACTTAGTTGATAAATAATAAAGCGAGATAAAGTTTTGGGAAAAAAGACAATTAATAAAATTACAAAAATCGAAATTAAATTAAAATCAAACAGTTAAAATCGAACTCGAATGTGAGAATAACAATGATATTTTTCTGTTTGGAATTAATAATTAAAAGAATAATAATAATAGTATTAATAGATGTAATAATGATAATAAAAGTGAAGGTAAAGATAATAATAATATTTATTTTATTATTATTATTATTATATTATTATTATTATTATTTGTTTCAGTCCCTGCCTTATTTTGTAATCTCTTTTAGTCATAATTTTTAGTTTGTTTTCAAATGTATTATTGTTTGATTTGTCTGACTGCTTATTACCTTGAAGATACTGTACCATTTAATGGGATTTATATCCTCTCAATAAAGCTTATCATTATCATTATCATCAATAATTATGATGGGAACGGTAACAACACGAATAGTGGTAGGGAAAAAAGCTCATTGATACTTACAGTATAAAGACTGTAACTACAAAATAAGGTAAAAAGAGATATGAAAGGTTTTCCGAATTTCATTGTAGGGGTTTTTTTTTTTAGTGGGGTTGGTTATTCCACCTCGAGACGCGATCTTCTTTAAATTCTATATCGTTTGAGTTTACAAATACAGTATTTTTCCGCGTTGAATCTACAGATATATGAAAAATATTATTCTAAACTAAATACGGGCCTGTATACGGACGGTTTGCAATTACGGATACTTGTGGTTTTTAGCCCAATTTGCGTAGAGCAAGCTTGAGGTAGTTCGAGTATGATTGTGATTGATGCAGGCAAATTGTGTTACCTTAGGGAAGAAACACAAAAATTTGCGATGCATCTTGCTCCTGAAGAATCATGCATCAGAAATAATAATAACTGAGGTGTCTACAATACAAACTAACTAAAATAAAACACAATATTGTTGCTTTCAGTGGTGACGCACAGAAGCATCGTCAGTATTTTAACCCCTTGTTTGCTTGGCAATGCTGCTGCGAGCTGTTCTTACCCTGAAATGTGCGGATGGTCTGTGGTAAAAGATGTTAACTATTCATATTTCCACTTAAATTAAATTATGAATGCATTGATGAATAATATATATATATATATAATATAATATATATATATATATATAATATATAATATATATATATATATACAGGGTGCGAAAAAACTATATACTCTTTATAGCATCATATATTTTATAATTAAAAAAAAAACCAAACAATATATTGTTATAGCAATTGCCAATGAAAGGTAAATTAGTAATCTAAGTGATCAAAATGTTATAGCGAGTTGTTTGCATATAAAATTTAATTAACTACGCCAAGTGCTCAAAATGTTCTCCGGCGGCATGAATCTAGTGTCTATTTGTTTTGTGCTTAGACACCCGCCACACCTGACTGTCCTGAAACCAACTAAGATTTAGTAAAAATCACAAAGGAATAAATACTCACAAAGGAATAAATAACCCCACTTTAAGTTTATTTTCATAATGAATAACCGAATATATTTGTTAGATATAACATGCAAAAATCGTAATAAAACAGTCAGACTAACCTCAAATTATGGAGCTACTTACTTCGTAGCCTCTCAGCCTGTGTCAACAAACCCATTAGTTGCTGTGTTATCCACAGGTGGTAGCACGCATGTAACTGGCGCGATGTTTATGTTTATGTTATGTTTTATAATTAATTTAGTTAGCTATAGTGCTAAGAGAACAAGCACATTCACAAGGGAACAATTTGGGTCTAAGTTAAAATAAGGCACATAAATAGACGGTGCATCGGCAAAGTTAGGGGCCTACGATAGAAAAGTGCCCAGGGCCTACGAAACCTTTAATCTGGCCCTGACCATACGAGGTTTTCTTTTATTTGTTATGAAGACAATAAATGTTCAAATTGCACGACCTCCAGGCGTTGACACACGTTAATTCGATCACGTAAGCTAGAGTGAACGTTACGTAGGACACCCTAACCGATGTTTGTTACATTCTTGTTGTGTTGTCTTTTAACTGTTGAATGGTTCGGGTCTTGTCTGGTAAGAACCAAATTTTAATATCCTCAGAAGAAACTACATGTAAGAGACCTTTTACTTTCTCTTGTGGGTTTAATTAGCAATATTGTTCATCAGTTATAAACCTGAAACAAAATGAGAGAACATTAATTTCCTATAATTTCCATATATAAAATAAAATTGTGTATTTTTAAATTCAAAATTTTAAAGCTTCTGTCTTTAGTCCGTTTCTGCTTCATATACAAGCCATGAATTCCATAATTTTATTGGTCTTCGGATAACTTTTCTATTCCAACTCAAACAGTTTGGCCAACTTCAACAAAGCTTTGTACATTCGCATTTAAAGTAATAAAATCTGCCCACATTCCTTTCTTTATATATATAGATATATATATATATATATATATATATATATATATATATATATATATATATATATATATTATATATATATATATATATATATATATATATTATGGAGTCCGATAAGCCCGGTCTCATAGGAAAATTTATTTTAAATAAAATAAAATACTTATGGGACACCCTGTTATATAAATATATATCGTACGAAACTCTGCATAGTTATTTTAAATAATTGTGAAATATTTTCATATGTTAATATCTGTTTAAGCATATATTCGTATGGTTGAATAGAATACATTTTTTTTAATGCTGTCAGTTATATTCCAATTTCTGGTGTAACACAATTTGTTATTCATGTACGTTATTTCTCGTTCCAGGAATGTAGTTTAAGGTAAACTGGAATGTATATAAATAATAATTACTTTATAAATCTCTCTCTCTCTCTCTCTCTCTCTCTCTCTCTCTCTCTCTTCTCTCTCTCTCTCTCTCTCTCTCTCTCTCTTTCATTATTTATGTATATATATATAATAGAAAAGAGTGCATTAAAAGTTTTGCATGTGTAAGTTGTAAAGCGGAAAAGAGCATCGGCACATCTTCCTCACACGCGTGAATCGGCGAATGAAGCCTCGCTCATTAACGTTTACTCGGAGGATAATTCTGATTAAATTTCAAGTTCAAGTTCGGTTGTTGTGTTTGTCATATTGCATTTAGTCACTTTAAAGGGCGCAGCACGAGAGTTTCATTCCGGCGTTTAATACGCGCTTAATTGCATAATGAAGGTAATTGAAGCCTGTACACCGTGATACGTTTGGCTTCAATGTATTACATGATAAGCGTTTTAGTATCTTGCCACCTAATTATACGTGTAAGAATGCGGATATTTATTTATACGCATACATATACAGACACACACACTCACATCCATTCACATACATACATACATATACACACGCATATATATGCGAGTGTGTTGGCGGTATCGTATCGATGTAGGTGCGGGTATAAAAACTGCATTTTTAAGAGAAAGGGGGGAAAATACATACTTGTACTTGGTGCATCTTGTTCTTGAGGATACCATGCACTGTCTTTTATATGTTTATAATAAACGATCAAATCATGCAATTCAAAAAGGTTACGGAACTGTGTCATTTCTTACACGGACGATAAGATATGAAAATTGATCTTCTTGGCACTCCATTTTTTCCAAATGTACTAAATTTTCGCTAATTTAGTAAAAATCAGATATGAGGTACGTGAGGAAGAGTTTTACTCAGGCGAACGAAATCAGTCAGTAAACAAAGGTGATGTAAAAAGTTATGTACGTAATATAAATACATTGGATGTTTTATTTAGCAATGTTGATGTTTTGACTGTTGATAAGCTACAAGAGTTAAAAGTTGTGATATCAGAAAAGAATCCAGATATTATATCGCTCACGGAGGTAAATCCTAAACACTCAAGATACGAAAGATACTTATCTGAATTTAAAATAGAAGGATATGACGTCGCTGAAAATAGAGCCAGCAGAGGCATGTTGATGTACATTAGAAATAGAGTGAAATATACACCAGTGACTTTGAACTGTGGCTTTGAAGAATACGTGTGTATTAGATTAAAAAGTACGTCAGATCAAGATATTATCATATGTAGTATATATAGGAGCCCGTTCAAGGAGATAATAGCGTTCGAGAAACTTCTGGATATACACTGGAGTGCACAGAACCTATTTATTATACGACCACACGACAAAAATCCAGAGCTAGATCTACAGGCTGAGAAGTCTCTTCTAGAATAATTTCTACGATATTCTACGATTAATGTTTTTCCTCGTTTTCAATAAGATTAATCTCCGTTTTGTGTATATATATATACATATACAGGGTGTCCAACAAAGCTTTTGACACACCTTATATTGATAATGATAATAATCAGTACATAAGAAGAAGGACCACAAACTGGCACAGTGCTCGTGTGCCAGACGAATACGGCTCATTACACTAGTCCAGTGGTTCTCAAACTGGGGTACGCGAAGGGGTCCTGAAAATATAACCCTTTTAATTTTATATACGATTAACAAACGGCCA
Organism: Bathynomus jamesi; assembly: GCA_023014485.1. Lineage (NCBI taxonomy): Eukaryota > Metazoa > Arthropoda > Malacostraca > Isopoda > Cirolanidae > Bathynomus > Bathynomus jamesi. Next base: position 396,012 of record JAJOZX010003992.1, read on the forward strand.
CGAGTCACATGGTCGTAAAGAAAGAAAAATCATCTATCTCTCTCGAAAATCCAGAAAATCCAGTGAAAGAATTCAAGGGGTACAGAAGAAGAAAAGTTTGAGAACCGCTGCACTAATCGAACCCCCAACCATAGTGTTTTCACTTTGCTTTTAGAGAAACGGTGTTACCCACTCACCTTCGGGGTCTGCCCCCGGAATTCAATACATCATGATAAACACACAAGAAACACACTCAACCAAAATCTAGTCTAATCAAAATAAAAACAAAAATTGGTTAAGTCTTAGGGCATTTTTCGCGTACGTGATTTTTCATTTCACGAAAGAAAGAAAATGTCGTATATTAAAGTGACTTTGAAGATAATTATTACAGTTCTTTATTAAACTAATTATCTTTTCCTTCACCTGAAAAAAATAAGTTCTGATGATAATGATATTGAAAATGATAAATTTTATTAACAGGAGAAAAATCCTATAAAAAAAAAGAGTAGTAAATACTTATCATATTAACTCGAATTTTAATTCTTAACGGCGTGACTTTTGGTTTTTACATACCTTATGTTCGTATATAGTCATTCGTACTACAGGGTGTTCGGAAAGTCACTGTGCACTTATATAATTAATTTTTTTTATATTTTTTATATTTTTATATTATATTTTTTATATTATTTTTTATTATTTTATTATTTTTTTTAGTTTTCAACACCTTTTATAAGTTCTGTTGGTCCCATCCATAACCTCTATCATATATGCAATGTTATACTATTGTATGCTATTAAATAAATATAAGTGCACAGTGACTTTCCGAACACCCTTTACCTCATGCGTTAAAGGGTTAAATTAAATCCTCTCTATCTCTCTCTCTCTCTCTCTCTCTCTCTCTCTCTCTCTCTCTCTCTCTCTCAGTATATAACGTTACAAAAAAAAACCTTGAGATTAAGAGTTAAAAATTAAAGTAAATAAAAAGTTAAAACATTAAAATTGGAAGCTTTCACTATTACAGTAATATTTCTTCAGCCAAGAAATAAAAGATTGAGAGATTAAAATCCTAACAAAGGATGAACCTGCATCCTAAGTTCCGGCTTTTTACTCTTTTAATTTTTAACTCTTAATCTCATGGATTTTTTGTTTAACAATTCGCTTTACGTGGTATGCACGTCTGTATATGATATATATATATATATATATATATATATATATATATATATATATATATATATATATATATATATGATGCAATCCCACAAGGAAAAAGAAAAATGATTCCAAGTTCTTTCGTGTATTCAGAAGTACACCTCGTCAGGGGAATGTACTTCTGAATACACGAAAGGACTTGGAATCATTTTTCTTTTTCCTTGTGGGTTTGCATCATTCATTCATTTCACGTGTTTAATTGTAAAATTCATCCCATATATATAAATATATGTGTGTGTGTGTGTGTGTGTGTGTGTTATTGGAATGAGGAGACTCCATTTTTATGCATTATCTTTCAACATGTACTTGTTATCTGTACTTGATAATATAATAATATAATAATAATAATAATTTATCAACTCATTGGTTTCTTCACCTTGATTAATTATGAGTACTGATGATAGTAGATATTGTTTCAGTGTTCCTCGGAAATTGGTCAATTCAAGTTGCATAACAGTGTTGAAGAAATGTAATATTAGTCCTATTTAATTAAGACATGAGCTAGTAGCTCAGCTGACACTTCCTCCAGTCGAAGGTTAAGCATTTTTCGATAAAATGGCCTTTATCGAGTCGATCTTAGTTTCGTCTAAAACACCTAACTCTCTTATTACGTCGTTTTTGACTTACGAAAATTATTAAAAATGCATTTTCATGAAATGTTTTAAAAACATTGTCAAAAAAAATTATTTTAACTGATAGGTTAAGTCGTTAAGGTTAAGTTAAGACTAAGGTTAAGGTTAAGTTAAGACTAAGGTTAAGGTTAAGTTAAGACTAAGTTAAGTTAAGACTAAGGTTAAGGTTAAGATTTATACGAAAGTACGAAGTAATTTATACAATACATGTTCATGTAGTCAAAGCGATTACTAGTGTGTACCTGATTTGACATAAATTTGGCAATAGGCGCATCCATGAAAGCTTTCGTTTATACGTTTTGGGTCATATGTTTTGTTGGACTTACACTTTCTTAAAAGGAAAGAAAGAAATTACATAATATTACTTCCTTGAATCTTTTTTACACGAAAATCAGAAATCAATTACAAATATTTGACATTACGAGATGGAGGTTCTGCAGGACAATGTTTGGTGCTACTATAGCGTGATTCCTACCTCGATTCGGCGGTCTACCTTTTAATTATAGCTTCTTACCTTGTTTACTAATTGCTTGTTTACATTCCAATGTCCATCGCCCTTGACGATTGGTTAGGTTTAGTCATGATATTTTCGTTAGTTTTAACGAAAATATCGTGACTAAACCTAACCAATCGTAGGTAGACCACATACTATAGTAGCACCGAAACTATTTTTTAAATAAATAAAATTGAATAATAAATAGCATTTTATATTTATTATATTTTCACTTATACCTTCGATAGGAATCACACTCTACAGTACTGTAGTTTCGAACCAAAACGGGTAGGAATCACCCTATAGTATCGAAGTCACCGGTAGGAATCACGCTATAGTAGCACCCAATGTTTTTTAACCTTTTTCATGCGCAGGACGGCACACTAAACTATGATTAAAAATGTCACGGTGCATGATCGGAAACTTGAGTCTGCTTTGGAGTCTTTATATACAGAATCTGGCAGGTGCGTCGGGCCCAGCAGCAGCTTCTCTTCAGAAGGTTTCTTCTTCGAACTTTCCAAGTCGGCTTCTATAAATAAGAAAATGTTGCGTGAGTCAATGGTTACACCGTGATATAAATCCAACTAAAGGAAAATTTTGGCTGGGTCCGTAACTCAGTGGGTAACATCATTTCCCTATATAGCGAATTGAAGACACTGAGGTCTTCCGATGGTGCTACTAACTCCCAATGGGGCTACTGTTTAAATAGTAATAATAATTCATGAATTAGAGCAATGGGCCACATTAGTTGGCCTGAGCGCTGTACCAGTTTCTGGTCATCTTGACTGATTATTATTAAAGGGAAAGATTCATTCTAGTCCAGTTTGATCTTTACCATAGTTATTTGAAATGACTTCTTTGAAATAGGGTACAGATTGTACCCAACAAAGAACATTTAAAAATAATACGTCATAGCTGGGTAATACGTCATATCTATCTCGTGGCACACCCAGGCTAACTTCGCAGCACAGAGGTTGACAAACACTGGTGTAGGAAACGGTCTGGATGTGGTGATTAAGTCTGTTCATAATATCCGGCCTCAAAGTGTAAAACGCATAAGAATTAAATTCTACATCATTGTACTAAATACTGCTTTTAATTATTGATAATAATGATGATTTCCATTAAAAAGATTCCATAATAAACCAAATTATGTTACATTTTAAAGTTAACAATACGCATTCAGGTTTTGGTTTTAAAATAATTACAATTATTGTAATTTAATTCAGCGGAAGTAAATCAAAACTCCATGATGGATAAAGGGTTTCTTTTATAAGTTTCATCATTATTTCATATATAAAAGAAGTAGTTTCATCACTGATATCTATATATTATATATATATATATTATATATATATATATTATATATATATATATATAATATATATATATATATATACACTCTCTCTCTCTCTCTCTATATATATATATATTATATATATATATATATATATATATTATTATATATAATAGATATATATTATATATATATATATAATATATATATATATATATATATTTATATATATATATGAAAATTATTTCACGAAAGTAACACGTGAAAAATATTTATGATGAATAAAACCACGAAGGAAAGGAAACACAGAATGGTGCTCAAGCGCTTTCGTCTAATGACATCCTCAGGAACACTGAAGTACATAAAGAGTTACAGCCTATATATAGGTTACAGAAAAAAAAATATATATATATATATATATATACAATAAACGGAGAAATTAAACTAAAAATAAAAATTAGAGGATTGTGGGAGGGGCATACAAATTTGTAAATATATGCGTCTGTGTGTGTGTGTGTGTGTGTGTGTGTGTGTGTGTGTGTGTGTGAGCGTATGTAAAACATACTATCTATACATATTATGAAAATTAATATACAGAAACTAAAAATTTAAAATTAAATTTCTGTATGATAAATTTCAGGAAATTAAATTTGTGTCTCAAATATTAAACTCGCCGTTTATACAAAATCGCCTCGTAAGTCCTGAGGCAAATTTCCTTCTATTCAAATATAAGATCATTTTTACACACTTCAGTTTCGATATATTTCGCATATATCATAAATCTGTTTTGTTTTTGTTTTTCTTTTAAAGTGCAATATCAACCTTAATTTTTACTCTTTCGCATGATGAATTGAAAATTATATATATATATATATATATATATATTATATATAACAGGGTGGGCGGAAAGTAGCTCCCTATTTTGGATTGGTAAAACAATACGTATATTATCCATTTATTTCAGAAGAAATAATATGAAAAGGTAGGCATACATGGTAGGTTTTCTCTAAAATTCATGTGGGCTCCAACTCTTTCCACCAGCTTCTGGAGCCGCCCAGGAATGGCGTCCACTGACTTTAGCAGGAACTCCGGCGGGATGGAGGACATGACTTCCCGAATTCGGTCCTCCAGTTCTTCCAATGTCCTCGGTTTGGTGCGGTAGACTTCTTCCTTTACCCACCCCCAAAGAAAGAAGTCGCACGGTGTCAAGTCGGGGCTCCTGGCTGGCCATTGATGTGGACCACGACGACCCATCCAACGCCCAGGGAAGTGGGCATCCAGCCACTCACGGACAACAAGAGCGAAGTGCGGAGGGGCGCCATCTTGCATAAATATCAGATCGTCGATGTTCTCCCATGTGCTGACAACCGGCCAGACCTCGTTTCGCAACATAGCAAGGTACCGCTCAGCATTCATGGTGTTGCGCAGAAGGAACGGGCCCACAACCTGATCTGAGGTCATACCACACCACACCGTTACACTGAACCGATTCTGCCGTTTTTCAGCGGTAACCATGGGATCCTCTCCTGCCCAGTAGTGGCAATTGTGGCGGTTGACAAAGCCTCCGACGTGGAACACCGCCTCGTCGCTCCAGAGGATGTTGCGGAAGAGATGGGGCCAGTCTTCATGCCAAGCCAGCATGATTTCCCCGAACTCCATGCGAATGTCGCAGTCCTCGTCCGAGAGAGATTGCCAGTAATGCGGCTTCTACGCACGCCAGTTCAGCTCCTTCTTCAGCACAGTTCGCACTGAGTAGCGGGAGAGTCCACTTTCCCGAGCTGCCTGGCGAGTTGACTTTCGTGGACTCCGTGCGAACATTTCCTGAACTGCCTGCACCGTCTCCTGGGCCCTGGATGTCGAAGGGCGACCACATCTTCGAACATCTGCCACAGACCCCGTGGTCATGAGCTTCGAATGGCAGTTCTTGATTGTTTTCGGGTCCACTTGGGCACGTGGTCCGTGAATGGCCCGCCACCATCTTTGAACTCGAACGACAGGTTGCCAAACTTCGTACCGTGCGCCAACTGGGCACGCTCCTGCAGTGTTAAACGCTCAGCCATGTTACCCTTCAATCTGAAATGAAAAAAAAAAATGAACGTTACAATTGTACCACTTTAGAGAACACAAAGAGAACACTTTAGAGAAAAAAAGATTACCGTTACAATTGTACCACTTTAGAGAACACACCATAACAATATAACAATACAATCACAATTTATACATAATTTATATGTAATTTAAATTAGGGAGCTACTTTCCGCCCTATATATATATATAGTAAAACTAACGAAACGCGAAATATTGCTTCTCTCTCTCTTTCTCTCTCACACACACACACACACAAACATATTTTTAGATGTTTATCTAACGTACAAAACGTGACAATTTCACATTTTTAGATGTACATGGCGACATTTAACCAAGTCTAAAGAGCCTATTTAACCACACCTGATTTTCATTATATTTCTTCTTTCAGGATATTAATGAGTTTCATAAAATGTCTGCAATAATGGCGACACCATTAGTTACTACACCACGTTCGTGTTTCAGTGAACTCTATGTATATCTTAGAGGCTGTCGTGGTTTCGTAAAGTATCCAAGAAACACCCACACACACACACAAGTGCTGTGCGTTGTTGAAGGGGTTTGTGACAACAATCATGCATAGGTGGTGACCGGGTAGAGGTCCTCTGTATCAATGCCCCTTTGAGTCACTGATGAAATGAGTCCTCTTCAAATTAATAAATAAATAAAAGCGTTGTGATTAAGGATTATATAATGTTATAATGTTTCAGACCAACAAGACCCTAGGATCCACTCATGGCTGGTCTACCTATCTGTGTTCGTAATTGTGTATTGTGCATGTCCTCCGTGGTGGCGGAGGGGACATACAATTTTACGTGGGTTCCGAACCACAAAGAACATAAGAACATATGAAATTTTTATAGTGGGCACACTAGGGGCCACTTCGGCCCATCGAGGCGGCTCCACTATGCAAAAACTGCCTGTACATTGGCAACAACCAATTTTTACAAAACCAAACAATTATCAATTTAAAACTAATTAATTATCAATTTAAAACTAAAGATAGAATCTCTGGATCCAGAGGATCAAGTCATAATAGACTACTATCCACAAATATGTTACACTCTATATCTATTTATAACCGACATGCAAATATATCAGATCCAAAGAATCCAGTCAATTTCATTACGGTATCCATCAATACACTAACCTTTACTTTATATTTTTTTCTAATGATTGACTGCATGGGAATGTGATATATATATATATATATATATATATATATATATATATATATATATATATATATATGGGATTGAACTCAGAATGGTCCCCTGAGGTTCTTTCGTGCATCATATATATATATATATATACACGTGATATACACGTATGATGTACAAACACTCGAAAGTTTTTCTTTTCATTATCCTTTTTTCTTACTTTCCTATAACTCTTTTTTCGCCACGATTTCTGTCAACAGTGGCTGACCGAAGAAGGAAAAGTAGACCTTTGTTTATTCTATAATTTATTATTACTATTATTTCTATATGAATTTTTTTTATTCATAAGTGTACATGGTATAAGAAATTTTAGTCTCTCTCTCTCTCTCTCTTCTCTCTTCTCTCTCTCTCTCTCTCTCTCTCTTGGTGGATGGGGTGGGGGACTAGCTAGAGTGGGTCTTCGGGTTTATATAAAGTAAATATAACAACATTTTATGCATTTTTTAGGCCGCTTTCGATTAGTCAAGTTTTATAAAGGCATTGTAAAGGCATTATAAAGGCTAGGCATTAGCATAACGTATAGGCCTAAATAAACTTTTTCTTCGATGAGTGGTATTTGAGCTGCATGTTGCTGCAACACACAATTCAGCTTGTTGAATCCTGCTAAATCCTGCTTCAGCTGGTTAAGTCGTAAAATTTAACTTAAACGCGACCTATGTATATTTATATGTGTGCATGTATGTATATACATATTTATATGTGTGTATGTATGTATATACATATTTATATGTGTGCATGTATGTATATACATATTTATATGTGTGCATGTATGTATATACATATTTATATGTGTGCATGTATGTATATACATATTTATGTGTGCATGTATGTATATACATATTTATATGTATATTTATGTATGCGTTGAAATGTGTATATATATATATATATATGATACACAAAGACCGTGCATGGAACAAAGAACTCTTCTAGGATAATTAAATCCACTATAGTCCGAATAAGTAATGGTAAATGACACATACTATAGTTTCTTTTTACTTATTCGGACTATAGTGGACTTAATTACCCTGGAAGAGTTCCTTTTTCCATGCACGGTCTGTGTGTATCATAAAAAACCTCAGGGAACCATTGAGTTCATTCCCATATATATATATATATATATATATATATATATATATATATATATATATATATATATATATATATATATATATATATATATATATATATATATCAAATTGTATTTTAAAGGAAATAGAACGAAATTTTAAAAATATAATTTATAATAATAAATAGGCCTATAAATGGTTGTAAAACGGAATTATAAACGCAAATAAGTAATGTTAAATTACTTTTAGAGATGAATTAGAATTTAATTCGTCAAGTCTTTTGAATGTTTATAAAATTCCTTTCTAATTGTGGTATTGCTTTCCTAATTCAACTTTACAATTGAAGAATGAAAAGTAAAATGTGGCTAAGTTCATCATCGTCTTTCTATTTCATTTATATTCATTTATAATAGAAAAGAATTAGGGTGCTTTTTTTTGTTGCAGCGTAGTTTACTGTTGAAATAGATGGATATTGCCTGGATATTTCCCTTTACCTGAGCCTGAGCAGGGTTACGTCGGAGCCAATGTCGTAATGTCGTAACACCGCTTCCCGTTGATCAGCGAAATTAAATGACATTGGGTCTGGGTAGTAGTTGGATGGGAGACCGTCCTCCGTCCCCAGATTATGTAGCGACCCGTGGTTCGGATCCCACGTAAAGCTTTAGTAGGTCCCCTCCGTCATATGACCTTAGATGTTGCGAAGGAGGTTAAACACTCTCAATCATTACATTACATTTACCCGAGCACGTTTGGATAAGACATCAAAATTAAAAGTCCTCCCCCCCCACCCATTTTTTGGCGACGTAGTTTGAAGAAAGAAATTTTACACTGTATTATAAAGTCAATTTTTAGAGTTTTACGTCGTCGCAAAATGTTTACTGATTAAAACGTTTGCATTTAAAAGTTCCCTCCTCCCCCCCGCCACCCCACCAGCTTCTGAATAAAAATCCCACGCAAAAGACTTCTGATTTTCTAAATATGGTTCTTTGCAAAGCAGTGAACATTTTATTTGAATTCGGGAGGGAAAGGAGGGGGGGGGGACCACCTAAACAATAGGTACGAAAATGAAAATAATATAAGACAGCAAGAACTAAATTCTCTTTATCTATCTATAACTTGAATAGTCAACATAAATTCTCATAACCATGTGTGTGTGTGTATATATATATATATATATATGGGATGAATTTCACAATTAAATACGTGAAATGAATAAATGATACAAATCCACAAGGAAAAAGAAAAATGATACCAAGGCCTTTCTTGTATCCCTGACGAGGTGTACTTCTGAATACACGAAAGGACTTGGAATCATTTTTCTTTTCCCTTATGGGTTTGTATCATATATATGTGTATGTATGTATGTATGTATAAGGACCCAGTCTATCAAATAAAGTAATTTATTATTTATCAAAAACAAAAACCCTCGTTCATCAACACTGGGGTGCTCCCCAGCTGAAAATTCGACAAGGTGTTCTTGTCCGCATGCAGTTTCCAGCTGAGGAGGGTTCCGTTCAGTACTGAGGACCGAAACGACATGTTTTGCACTAATAATGAAGTAATTCGCTCGGTCCATAAATGTTTATATTTATCAGTACGTGATTGCACGTTTATCGCATGTTTGTATAAAGGAAAACAAACACCTGTTTCTATGTAAAATGAAAACTTTTGCTTGTCATGGTTAAAAAGTGTCAAGTCGTCATAGACATACACATAGACGCGGCACTTTTTAACCCTGACACACGCAGACTTAGTGATTACGAATCAAATACAATAATTACTGTAGTTTGGAAAGAATTTTGCCCATTTTTTCTTTAGGTTACAAATTAGTAAAAAAAATTTAAATTTTATTTTTTTGTCAAAATAATTTTTAAAAATTCATAATTTTGTAGGGGTTGGGGGTGTGGAGGCTGAAATATTTTGTAAGTGAACTTTTTCTCGCTACTATACATTTACAAAGCGTTCATAAACATTTATAATATATATATATATATATATATATATGGCCTATATATAAATATATATATTTATAAAAGATATATATATATATATATATATATATATATATATATATATAAACTCGTATACAACCATTGTTTGGAGGGTAGGCCTATGTACTGCATTTTATAGTGAAAAATAGCGACCTTTCTTATTAGAAACATAATAGTATATAATACTACTGCGAATATATATATATATATATATATATATATATATATATATATATATATATATATTGTAGTTTTTTATTATAATTTCTTGTATATATTTTTGTCCTGGCTCGACTCTTTATATCGTGTTTATTTTATGTTTCTGCAAGAAGTATGAAATTTATTAAAAGTGTGACAGTTATTTATTAGTTTATTTAAGATTTAATTAAAATATTACATTACTTATCATTAAAATAATTAAAAAACACATTGTCGTAACAACAGGCAAAGAATTATGTTTCGTATGTAAAAATATTTTAGCTTCCCTTAAATTTACCAAATAGCTAAGTCTACCTTCATTCCAACGTTTTCTCTTATTCATTGCAAGGGAGCAAGGGGGGGCTTTAATTCCAATTGGGGGATAGTCTGGTAGGAGGAAATTCTCGTGTGCATTAATGAGTGTGTGCGCGTGAGTGTGTGCACGTGCGTGAATCTGATCGCCAAGAGACGCACAGTGACTCCGAAGAGTGGGGGCAAGACGCGATCGTCCGCCTTGGGGTGCTGGGCGTCCCCTTCGTAAAACTTGCAATCTTACAGGACGTGAGGAGAAAATAATTTCCTCTCACAAATGCGTGCGTCGAATGCGCACAGAAAAAGGGGAAAAAGTGGGAGTAATGGGAGGTGAAAGGGAGTAGCGATGTAGGCGGAGCTTACTCTGGGGTTGAAGGGGATGAAGGCGTGTCTTAAATGAGTGGGAGGAGCTTAAGTTTCCTTTGGGGTCAAACGCAGTTTTATATGCATTTAATCTAGGTACATCGGAGAGCGTGGAGGAGGAGGAGGCTCGTGGCTCTCTTCCTTCACGATGGTATGACATGAGTCGAAACTTTTGACTAAATTTCCTTTGTGTGGCAGTCGGCATAATGATGTATTAGTAGAAAATAATTTTTATATCTTTCTGATTTTTTATTTGTATCATTATTATTAATATTAGTGTTAGTTACTGTTATTATTATTATTACATAAGGAAATCATTACTTACGTTGCAAGATGCTCATAATAAGGTTTTAATATTTGGAAATGCCACCTTGCATTGTAATTTATGATATGTTCGGAATTATTATACTAGTCTTATTCCTAAAATGGAGTAAATAAATTAAGCCGTTTCTCATATATATATATATATATATATATATATATAGTTTGTGTCGAGCAAGACTGCGGTAGTACGAGTATGACTATGATTGATACAGGTAAATTGTGTGCTACTTTAGGGAGGAAACACAAATTTGCGATACATCTTGCTCCTGAAGAATCATGCAACATGACTGATAATAACTGGAGGTGTCTGCAATACAAACTAACGAAAATTGCAACAAATTGAATACGGATATGGATGCCCTTTTAACTAGATTAACACATAGCAATGTTGTTTTCAGTAGCGATAAACTGCGTACTGAATTCTCGTCAGTATTTTGACCCTCTATTTGCTTGGCAATGCTGCTGCGAGTTGCTTGTACTCTGAAATGGACGTATGGGTGGAATGATACTTTATGTGAAAAGATATTTAACTCTTCATACTTCCACTTAAACTATGAATGAATCGATGAAAAGTATATACAGGGTGTTTGTAAAGTCTCTATCTATTTCAGTGAAAACGTAGCAAAAAGGGTAAAATTCAATAACAATATAATAAAGACATACATTTAATGAATACTTAAGCATATGATTCTACATGAGCACCATCAGTCTCTCTACAGAGTTCGAATCTGTCAGCAGCATTGGGAACACATTTTGGAGCATGATAGGGGTTATTTTTGTAACTGCTGTTACGATACGAACACGTAAATGTCTCAGCTTCATTCAGATGGCATTTTAATCACCGTCGTCTTTCAACAAAATGGGGTACCTTGTCATTACGCAAACATTGTTCGGGAGTAGCTAAATGAACGATTTCCAAATCGGTGGATCGGACGTGGAGGCAACAGTCCCTGGGCGGCTCGATTTCCTGACCTAACGCCCTTGGATTTCTTTGCATGGGGCTTTATCAAATCAAACGTCTATCAAACGAGGGTTACAGATCTGCAAGATTTACGTGCTCGACTGCTCGTATCGTAACAGCAGTTACAAAAATAACCCCTGTCATGCTCCAAAATGTGTTCCGCAATGCTGCTGACAGATTCGAACTCTGTAGAGAGACTGATGGTGCTCATGTAGAATCATATGCTTAAGTATTCATTAAATGTATGCCTTCTATTATATTGTTATTGAATTTTACCCTTTCTGCTACGTTTTCACTGAAATAGATAGTGACTTTATAAACACCCTGGATATATATATATATATATATATTTTTTTTTATTGGGGTTATTTAACCTCCTTCGCTACATCTAAGGTCATATGACAGAGGGGACCTACAGCTTTACGTGGGATCCGAACCACGAGTCGCTACATAATCTGGGCGCGGAGGACGGTCTCCCATCCAACTACTACCCAGACCCAATGTCGCTTAACTTCGCTGATCTCTGGGAAGCTGTGTTACGACATTGGCCACGACGTAGCCCATATATATATATATATATATATATACCGTTTCAAACTAACCTCATCGAGTATATCATACCTATATATCTTCCTATATATCTTCCTATATATTCTCCAAGATAAGGAATAAAAATTGTGGATCACCTGAAGATCCGTCACCCCAACCTTTTTTTAGTTAGTTTTATAAGGATAACTAACGAAAATATCACGACCTAACCTAACCAATCGTTAGATCAACTGTACACCCTTGACGACTGGTTAGGTTAGGTCGTGATATTTTCGTTAGTTAGCCTTATAAAGCTAACTAAAAAAGGTTGAGGTGACGGATCTTCAGGTGATCCAAAATTGTAAAACTACCATTACATTCCACTATTTGAACGCTCTATATTGGAATCTAACATTATATAAGCTATATATATATATAATATATATATTTAGGAGCCTCTATATAATAGATACATTATATATAACTAAAACCTTTTTAATAATGTCCATCTTGCCACTTTAGTATTTTGTTCTGGATAACGTCAGATGAATTTTTATTCATCCATCTATCTACAGGATATAGAAAAGATCTATGCATAGTATTTAAAGGATTAAATACATCTTCTCTTTATAGGTTATAAATGTTCTTTGACTACCTCCAATCACTGTCCAAGTAATAAATTGTATGAGAACAATGTATTAAATAGTAAGGTGCTTATTTTCAGGTATATATACAAATAAAATACATTTTTAATACAGTGTAATGCATTGTGCAATATATATATATATATATATATATATATATATATATATAATATATATATATATATATATATATATATGATACACAGACCATGCATGGAACAAGGAACTATTCTAGGAAAATTAAATCCACTATAGTCCGAATAAGTAATGGTAAATGATAAATACTATAGTTTTTTCTTTTTCATGATGCTAGCCCGACGTGGGCAACGGGTCACTCACAAAGAGGTCCCATAAATATAGCTTCCCTCACCAGCTATCTGCAAAGCAGATAGGATCCAGCTTTGGGACAGGATCTAGGGATCTACAGGATCTTTTTCTTTGATGTATTCAATCTGACGTGAAGGCAGCGAGTCTTTTGCTTATATTGAGGTTTTAAATGTAGCTGGGCTAGGCTGCTTTAAACCCTAGATCCTGTCCCAAAGCTGGATCCTGGCTAGCATCATGAAAAAGAAAAAACTATAGTATTTGTCATTTACCATTACTTATTCGGACTATAGTGGATTTAATTTTCCTATAAGAGTTCCTTGTTCCATGCACGGTCTGTGTGTATCATAAAAAACGTCAGGGAACCATTCTGAGTTCATTCCCACATATACAGGGTGGGCGGAAAGTAGCTCCCTATTTTGGATTGGTAAAAAAATACGTATATTATCCATTTATTTCAGAAGAAATAATATGAAAAGGTAGACATACATGGTAGGTTTTCTCTAAAATTCAATGTGGGCTCCAACTCTTTCCACCAGCTTCTGGAGCCGCCCAGGAATGGCGTCCACTGACTTTAGCAGGAACTCCGGCGGGATGGAGGACATGACTTCCCGAATTCGGTCCTCCAGTTCTTCCAATGTCCTCGGTTTGGTGCGGGAGACTTCTTCCTTTACCCACCCCCAAAGAAAGAAGTCGCACGGTGTCAAGTCGGGGCTCCTGGCTGGCCATTGATGTGGAACACGACGACCCATCCAACGCCCAGGGAAGTGGGCATCCAGCCACTCACGGACAACAAGAGCGAAGTGCGGAGGGGCGCCATCTTGCATAAATATCAGATCGTCGATGTTCTCCCATGTGCTGACAACCGGCCAGACCTCGTTTCGCAACATAGCAAGGTACCGCTCAGCATTCATGGTGTTGCGCAGAAGGAACGGGCCCACAACCTGATCTGAGGTCATACCACACCACACCGTTACACTGAACCGATTCTGCCGTTTTTCAGCGGTAACCGTGCGACTTCTTTCTTTGGGGGTGGGTAAAGGAAGAAGTCTACCGCACCAAACCGAGGACATTGGAAGAACTGGACGACCGAATTCGGGAAGTCATGTCCTCCATCCCGCCGGAGTTCCTGCTAAAGTCAGTGGACGCCATTCCTGGGCGGCTCCAGAAGCTGGTGGAAAGAGTTGGAGCCCACATTGAATTTTAGAGAAAACCTACCATGTATGCCTACCTTTTCATATTATTTCTTCTGAAATAAATGGATAATATACGTATTTTTTTACCAATCCAAAATAGGGAGCTACTTTCCGCCCACCCTGTATATATATATATATATATATGTGTGTGTGTGTGGTGTGTGTGTGTGTATATATATATATATATATATGTGTGTGTGTGTGTGTAAATTATTTCACGAAAGTAACACGTGAAAATATTGATGATTAAAATAAGCACGAAAGAAAATTAAAACACGAAATAGTGCTCAAGCGGTTTCCTTCTAATGACATCCTCAGTGTTCCTGAGGATGTCATTAGACGAAATCGCTTGAGCACCATTTCGAGTCTTAATTTTACTTCGTGGTCATTTTCATCATCATATCTATATATATATATATATATATATATATATATATATATATATATATATATATATATATAAGCTTGAATATACGTTAAAAAGCCAAAAAACGAATACTGGGAAAATTACTCAAAACTCAATAAACGGTGACCAAGTGAACCCTGCATAAAACTTATTATTTAAACTTACCTTTATGAATGAGTAATTAGTAAGTACTTCACCACAAATGAATAAAATTAATCTGAAAATCCCGCAACGTATATCCGTACTTTTTAATTCATTAAATTTCGTAAATGTATGATAATATTTCAGTTATCCAAAATAAAATCGTTTTCTTTGATGTGTATATCTCAAATTACAACTTCATTTGTTTTGAATGTGTCTCAGTAGCTAATGTTTAAATACTTTTATCATGTAAATCTTTATATTTCAATTTGTGTGTGTGTGTATAATATATATATATATATATATATATATATATATATTGTTTTTCATGTCTCGCTAGTATATGCTAGCTGTTTCGCTAGCATATGCGATTGATCTCTACGTATATTGTACTGTGCAATATGAAATATATATATATATATATATATATATATATATATATATATATATATATGTGTGTGTGTGTGTGTGTCTGTGTGTGTGTGTGTGTGCGCGCGCGCGAGCGCGTGTGTATATCGTAAAATACAGGGTATTTCAGGAGGAAAGGTCAATACTTCGGGAGGTGATAGTATCGGTCATTGTGAGAAAAAAAGTTCATATGAACATGTGTCTAATTCTGAATGGTTACGGAGATAGAGCTGTTTGAATCTGATACGCGCGCAGCTCTTCCTCCCTCTTCCCTCCCCTATAACCTTGAACCATGTAAGCTGTAATGTAAGCATGTAACATAAGTCAATCGACAGCTGACTGTTGTGAGTGACATTGTTTGGTGTTTGAAGCAGTGTTAAGAATGCCACACACCTTCACACATGCCGAATATGCAGATATGGTGTATGTCTATGGTTTTTGCGATGGAAGTGCAACAGCTGCTGTTGCAGAATACCGTCGACGGTTTCCGAACCGCAGAATTCCGGATCGAAGAGTGTTTATCAGGGTTTTCAACACATTGCGTGAGATTGGTACATTTCCAAGTACTCATGTTTCCTCTGAACGTGAAGGTCAACAAGATGTGGATGAAGTGAAAAACATTCTTCAGTTGGTAGAGCGTAGTCCTACTACTAGCTCACGAAGAATTTCTACACGTCTCGGTGTACCACACACAAGAGTATGGCGAACATTATGTGAGGAAGGCTTGCATCCATATCATGTACAGCGTGTACAACACCTTCAACCAGGAGACGCTGCCATGCGACTGGAATTTTGTCATTGGGTAAATGCTAATCGTCGATTGCTTCGATTGATACTGTTCACCGATGAAGCTACTTTCACCCGTGACGGTATCAACAACATTCGTAACTCTCATCGGTGGTCAGACGAAAATCCAAATGCCACTGTGGAAACAAATTTTCAACATCGCTTCTCTGCCACTGTGTGGTGCGGTATCATCGATGATCAGCTGATTGGCCCTGTTACTTTAGAGAATCGTCTTACAGGACAAAGTTACCTAGAATTCCTGCAAAATGAATTGCCAGGACTATTGGAGGATGTTCCTTTGGCTACACGCGCTGGTATGTACTTTCAGCATGACGGAGCTCCTCCACATTCTACCCGTCTGGTGATGCAATACCTAAATCAAACTTTCCCTGGTCGATGGATCGGCCGCGGTGGTCCCATTCAATGGCCACCAAGATCTCCAGACCTCTTTCCGTTAGATTATTGTTTGTGGGGGTGGATGAAAAGTCAAGTTTACAAAAGAAAGGTGGATACACGAGACGAATTGCTCGCGCGCATTTTGGATGCTGCTGCCCGCATAAAGGAACGTCAAGATCAACTCAGACGAACAACACGCGATCTTCGCACACGAGTTTCAAAGTGCATTGAGGTTGACGGGGATTTTCGAAAACGCATTGTAAACCGTAACAAATTTGTCATTTCTGTATCTGATTCCATTCAAAATGCCAATGTTTAAACATTAAATGTTAGAAACAGTAATTGGTTTCTCTTTCTTGATTACCATTAACAATGCTTTTGTATTTGTAGATTCAAACAGCTCTCTCTCCGTCACCATTCAGAATTAGACACATGTTCATAAGAACTTTTTTTCTCACAATGACCGATACTATCACCTCCCGAAGTATTGACCTTTCCTCCTGAAACACCCTGTATATACCAATATACCTCAATTATAATGCAGAATATCATCACAGCGAAAATTAATGTATAATAACAACAACAATAATAATAATAATAATAGAAAAATAATAATAATAATAATAATAATAATAATAATAATAATAATAGAAATAATAATAATAATAATAATAATAATAATAATAATAATAATAGAAATAATAATAGAAATAATAATAATAATGATAATAATAATAATAATAATAATAATAGAAATAATAATAATAATAATAATAATAATAATAATAATAATAATAGAAATAATAATAATAATAATAATAATAATAATAATAATAATTAAAGAAAATAAATACAAAAAGTAACGAAACGGAAAATATCCTCATTAGACTTAAATTTCACTCATTTTTTTTTTTCAATAACTCTTTTCATGACGATGGGGCGGTCATGTCCCGAGATCGTTTATAATATATTTTTTTTTTACCTCCGATCTTTTTGACAGTCCTAATTGCTCGTTTTGTCTATGAGAATTCAAGAAAAGATCGCTTTAAAAAGATGGAAAGGCTTTTTGACGGGCGGAAGTTGATCGAAATTAGATGTCTGAGCTTGCCACTCCCAACGCGTATAAATGATGATAAACAATTGATGAAATGTTTCATCGGATATATTTACCTTTAATAGAGTCATTAAGATTGTTGCGTATCATGATAACAGTTTGTTATATATATATATATATATATATTATAATATATATATATATGTGTGTGTGTGTGTGTGTGTGTGTGTGTGTGTGACATTAAACTTCTCAAATACAATCACATATGTTCATATGTAAGCTACTTTGAATTTGCTACTCTAAATACGAAAACAATGATTGCAATTTACAGTATTTTTCCTAATTATATTCTATCTCAGAAATATATACAAACTATTTAAGAAATAAAATCTTAATATTTTTATCTCTACTCTCTCTATTGATCTAAAATAACTAGTAAACATTACATTTTATTTTAAATCATCAAAATATCTAATGAAAATAGGTAAAAACTTACTTATATTTAGTTTATCAGATTAGTTAACTAACAAAATCTTACTATCGTTTTCCTTAGCCATAGACGGCTCGTGTGGGACAGCTTAAATAGCAACTAGTGTTGGAATTGCGTAACCCTATAATGAAAATTACATTTAATAGATTAAGTTAAACAATTTATTATTACTAAAGAATAATAAAAATTAACTCGCGTATAATAAAAATTAAATCATTTCCAGAGAAATAAATGTAATTTTATTATTAATAAGCCTTTCCATCAGCCATTTCTTTTTTCGGACTTAATAGGTTTTTACAGTGACCTTCCACAATTCCCACAAATGATGGCGATAGCAATTTATATTTTATGTATATTATATAATATGGATAATGTACATTGAAATGGTGTTTACTGGCGTGTTTTATTCTATTTGATACGTGTTTTGCAGGAATCAAAGGTTTTACAATAGTGAAATCTAAGCCATTTTATAACATCTTATTTTCCTTATTTTTTTATGACGACTATATATATATATAATATATATATATATATATATATTACGTTCATCCTACTAGGAATTATGTGTGTGTGTGTGTGTGTGTGTGTGTGTGTGTGTGTGTGGATATCATACAAGATTGTGATTGCGTGTATCATGTCGGTATCATTATATGAGCTGTCGTCATTCAAAGATCGACTCCTTTGACAGACACGGAATGGAATCAATGATATTACAAATTGAAGTCCTAATCACAGTCATTAATATTTTTATTTGCCATTTTTTTAACCTCTTCTTTCTGCATCATTTACCAGGTGTCAATAGAAATAGAGGAATTATGCGCGTAGTGTCACATATTATGTGCACGGCTGTTTTCTGCTTTATACAATATATATATATATATATAGAGTGATTTTTGTATTCGAAAACCAAGAAACCATGAAAGCTATTATTAAGGGTTCTCGAATAAAAAGTCACCCTATATACAGTATATATATAATTATATTATATATATATATGGCTATATATATCTTTAGAGATTAAATAACTTAGTGCATGCATCTTACTAGTTATATATCTCAAAATTCTTCGATTTTTATACGTTACTGATCTCATAACATATTGATCTATATGGCTACAAACTGTAAAATCTTCCACTTTCAACTGTAAAGCAAAGAAGGGTTTACATGATAATATCAGGCACGTTTTTCTAATTTCCCTCTCACTTATGCAAACGCATCTTGACTCTAACTTGCATTTACACAGTTTGAAAGATTTTCCTTGTTTATATGTATATGTTTCATATATAAGAGTATTACATCCATCCAATTATATATATATATAATATATATATATATATATATATATATATATATATAGGTGCTCTTCCAATATGTGCTCTACCGCGAAACTGTGATCTATCATATTCCAATACGTGCTCTACCGTGAAACTAGCCTTATAAGGCTAACTAACGAAAATATCATGACTTAACCTAACCAATCGTTAGGTCAACTATACGCCCTTGACGATTGGTTAGGTTAAGTCGTGATATTTTCGTTAGTTAGCCTTATAAGGCTAACTAACGTACCTGCTGCTAATCCGAATAATCTAAGGTAGATCACGTATTGGAATGTAAATTTTAAGGTAGAGCACATATTGGAAGAGTACCTATATATATATATATATATAATTCCATAACAGATGGTGCAGGTACTCAATAATCTTTACTATATATATACACCATCCTTCTTCTAAAATAAAGAATGAATTAATAAAAATTTTATTCTATTATTTTACATATATTAAAACAATATAAAACTTTAACAAAAAATTTTACTTTCCGACCTCAGCATATGAAAAGATGTCGGACAAAAATTTCGTTTTTATGTATTTAATTTAAAATACAAGTTTGTATTAAATTTTAAAGATAGAAAAGATAGAAACTATTTTTTTTACATTTGTAAAAAAAAATGGTCAATTTTATATATGAAGGCGTTGAAATATCAAAGACACTTTATTATATACAGACAGCGTCTATCTACAGTAGCCTACATAAAGACGTTTATAGGACACAATATTTGTAATAGGTTAGTTTATATATATTTACAGACCCCAATAAATATAACCTCTAATATTAATATTTATGGCAAGCAGCCGTGGGCTAATTATAAAAAACGTTCTTGCAGAACCCCAAATTTGTTTTATAATAGATATTTTAGACTGCTGCACGTTACTTCCAAGATGTTCGGTTTCACAAATGTTCGCTAACCACAACGTCTCGAACTTCTCTGAAGTAACAAGACGCGCTCAGTACAATGCAATGTGAAGACTTAAAAACTCAGACAATTCAATTGGCCAAACTATTGTTGGGTTTGCTAAAATGAGGAAGTTATTAATAATATAATTAATATAATACTATATTAATTAATATAATATTATTATAATATTATTAATATGGAATATAGTAGAAATTTTAACATAAATGAAAAACGAAAGGTAGTTAGGATATAAATTCCATGTAGGCCTCAGATAACTCTAGACAAAATATATGACTTCCTACACAAAAACATCCAGAAAGGTATCAACATGCTCTTACTGAAACATGTGACGTTGTTTTGTTCAACCATAAGGTGTGAGAAAAATGATTACCTGATGCCACATCATGAGTTCATCAAATCTTGTATTCATAAATAAATAATCTTAATATTCAAATAGTACTTGAAATAAATATAAAACTCATTTAATATTTTCAAATAGGTTACATAAGTTAATAAAATAATATAAAACAGAAATTTGAAAATCTCAGAAAATAGTGTATTTAAAGTTGTTTGTAAGTTCCAGGATCATGGTACAGAAAGCCCTTAAAACAGAAAGCCCTAAAAACAGGATCACGGTACAGAAAGCCCTTAAAACAGAAAGCCCTAAAAACAGGATCACGGTACAGAAAGCCCTAAAAACATTTCG
The DNA here is from genome assembly GCA_023014485.1 of Bathynomus jamesi. Classification (NCBI taxonomy): domain Eukaryota; kingdom Metazoa; phylum Arthropoda; class Malacostraca; order Isopoda; family Cirolanidae; genus Bathynomus; species Bathynomus jamesi. Next base: position 417,464 of record JAJOZX010003992.1, read on the forward strand.
TTCTGGGAAGCCACGAACGAAACGAAAGAAGAGAGCGCACAAGAAGACCGAAAGATAGTCGGTAATAGCCAAGCAGAGGGAGAAGAGTCGCGGAACAAGAGAAGAAAATTACTAAGATATTTCTTACGGTGTATATATATATTTTTTTCTTTGCCGTTTAATACCTGTGATTTAAGTATACATTAATATTTTTCTAACAACGTGTTTTATACCCGATTGTGACTTAGATGCGATATGAGTTAAGTCCATAAGTGCAGTAGTGATATTTTCAAAACAAACGAATGTGTTGGTACTAGTGACGCCATCATCAAGGAGCTAACCTCAAGTGTAATTGTATCGTTCCCAGTGGGTGTGGTGAATTCTAGTTATCTTAGTAATATAAGCCAAATTGGTGTTCAGAGAAAGGTAGGCCCTAGACCGAAAGAAGGCCTTGGTTAACATCCTGTAAACTCAAGGCCTACTCTCGTATGAGATTGGCTTGCCGTAGGTGCTGTCGTAACGCCGAAACGATACAACTCACTTAAGGTAAGCTCTTGTAGTTTTTCAAGGGAACAAAAGAAACAATAAGTTTGTAAATGATATTAGCTAAAAAAAAAGAAAAAGGTTTTCATTCAATATTGTTGAGCCCATTGCCCAAACTGACCAAAGGTCAAGTGTCTCACTAAATTCTTCAACACTTTTGATAAACGCAGCATGGTGGAAAAGTGGAATGATGAAGACAAATTGGCGATAGCACAGTTGTTGACAGAAGGCCAAATTGAAGATTATTTGTCCAGCCAAAATGATTTGGACAGTTATAAAAAGTTTATGGAAGTAGTCATCGATAAATTTCAAACTCCGACCACCGAACACTCCGTCTTTTGGGAGCTATTAAATTTAGAAGGAGGTCAACTCTCTGTTAATGATTTTTCATTAACAATTGAAATTTTAGGTAGGGAATTAATAAAAGTAGGCTAGAATATCACCGCAGTAAGTTGTAATTCGTTGCTATTGTCGGTGTTTTTGGATGGTCTTCATTTGAATATTAAAACTGCGTTACGTTAGTGACGCATGATTTTAAAACATTGGACGAGGCGGTTGCCATGGAGAAAGTGAAAAATATGGAAGAGGAAACTAACGTAATTAAGTAGAAAGTAAGGTGCGGAAAGTCAACCTCAAACGAGACCCACTGGCCAAAATACACAACAGGAGACCGAATGTAGTCCTAGAAATAGGGCTCAGATTCAGAATGACCGTCCATCTCTGTTTTGTGTATATTGTAGGACCTAAACACACACTACCGCCCGCCGAATGTGCGTACAAACCACCAAACAATATATGTTTTCGTTGTGCACGTCCCGGACACAGACGAAAGCATTACCGGACTAGGTTACGTAATGCTCGAAATAATAGTTACGACGATAATCTGCGTCTCAATTTGAACACAGAACAAAGCGGTGCACCAAGGGAACTCGATGAAATTTCTATGAATCCCTTTTGCGACGTCAGATGTACAACCTCGTAATAATTCTGGCAATTTTTGCCAAAATCCAAAAACTAATAGATCACGTTGCATTCTTGTGAGAACCGCACTAAAACTGCGCATAAATGACAAATTATACGTAGTATTTATTGACTCAGGAAACTCGATTGGTCTAATTTAATCCGATTTAGCCGACCATTTGATACCAAAATTAACCTTAAACTTAAACAGTATAACTCGAGTGTGACTAGTGTTTCAGGGGAGCTTATTGAAATTTTTGGCAGTTTAACATTAAAAATTAAAATAAGGAAAGTTAGTCTATTTCATACATTCTTTGTAGCGTACGTAGACTCATTTTCGTATAGTTTTTAATTGGTACTGACTTCCTCAGTAGAGTAAATTCGAGTATTTGTTTTACGAAAACTGAAGGTCAATATTGCTATTTGTAAATATCCCTTTTGTAGTGTGATCGACAATAGTAATTTTAATTCATTCATAAAAACTAAGGACCATGTAAGAGATTATGTTAGTATTAAGGTGAAATTGACCAACAAGAAATGAATAATTGCGGCCAATAGGGGTGCAATTTATTTTCGGAAAGCTAACGTGACTAATTTTAACAATATTGATTTTATTTTTGTAAATAATGAAAATATGGTAGATAAGTTAGGATTAAGGATTTCCATTGCTATTGTGAGACCCGAAAAGGGTCTGGTCCCCATCTCGGTGATAAATAGTTTAAATAAAAACGTAATTTTAACCCACAACGGCATAACTGGAGAATTACAGCCCATGGTAGAAGAGACTGAGAAAGAACCCGATTCCGAACAACGGTATTTAGAGGAACTAATTTCAAAATTAGACTTGTTACATTTAGAAAATGATCATAGGGACAAATTAGTGAAACTTTTACGTCAGAACCGAGAGAGTTTTTCCTCGCGGAATCACCCGATAGGCCTAATGAAAAATGTGGTGCACCAAACTGATACTGGTGATCACTCCACGATTAGGACCTCACGATGGAGACTACCACAGTCAAGGAAAGACGCAATCGATGAACATGTTAAAACAATGTTAAACCAAGGCGTTATCGAGCCTCATAAAAGTCCTTGGCAGAGTCCTGTGTTATTAATTAATAAACCAGACGGTAGTTGGCGCTTTTGCGTTGATTATCGCAATTTAAATAAAATAACAGGAAAGGCAGGCGTAGTTCTCAATTCCACGTATCGATAAGACCCTTGATGCATTAGGGGGTAATGCATTCTTTACCACCTTAACTACCAAATCGGGTTATTGGCAAATTACGATGAACGAAAAAGACCGCGATAAGACCGTATTTATGACCTTATCAGGTAAGTATCATTTCTCACGTATACCATTCGGACTGACATTGGCTCCGTTTAATTTTCAACGTGCTGTTAATAACATGTTGATTGGAGCATTGAAAAAGTATACTTTGGCATACATTGATAACATAGTTGTTTATTTAAAACCTTTTAAAGAACATCCGGACCACGTAGCGAAAATAATCAGTTTAGTGCTGTAAGTGGGATTAAAATTAAGTCTACAAAAATGCCAACTTGCTAAACCAATGATTAACTATTTAGGCTACAAAGTTGATGCACAGGAAGTACATCCGGATCCTGATAAAGTTTCTGCAGTCGACGCGTTTCCGGTTTCGACTAAGATCAGAGAAATTAGGCAGTTCTTAGGAATGGTAGGCTATTACAGGCGTTTCATAGAAAAAATTTTCCCTTGTAGCTGCACCTCTGACAAACCTCACTCGTAAATGTGTTAAATTTAAGTGGACGAAAGAGCACCAAATCGCGTTTGACCAACTTAAGACGTACCTCATCAAGGCTCCAATCTTAATTTATTCCGATTTTTAGAAACCATTTTCGATTGATACAGACGCTTCTAATTATGCAATTATTAATGCAGACTATTGATCGAGTAGAAAAACTCGTTTCGTATTTTTTTGAAAGTTACACGGGGCCCAGGGCCCAGGTTAATTATACAGTGACGGAGAAATAGGCCTATACCACCAATGAATCCATCAAACACTTTTCCCATTATGTATATGGACACCATTTCACCATCGTCACCGATTATGCCCCACTCCTTTATATCTTCCAGTACCGAAATAACGTCCTTCGAATTACGAGATGAGCTCTACTTTTGTTAGAATACTGTTTTGACATACGGTACAACAGCTTATCACCCGAAATCCAACGAAATCACAAAACGATTTAATAGAAGTATAAAGGAGAACCTCCACTTTTTAATCGAAGGAGACCTCTATTCATGAGACCTACAGCTGAAGTACGTTACTCTTCCTTGAACACTTCGTATTAACGGTCAGTCAAGGACATTCTGCTTTACTTGTTTTCACGAACGTTATTGCAACCTTCCGTATTCCGATCTGCTTCAGAATCGGATGCTGGATTACTCCAGTGGATAATGTTTTCCGGCAGAGGCACGAACGCGATTGAACCATGCTTTTCAACGGGCGCAGAAGCAAGCCGAAGAGGCTCACGAAGAAACCGAGAGGTATTACAATAGGCATCAGCATACTTTGGAGATTTGGAAGGTGATATGGTTCCTTTGCAAAATGAGACGAAAAACTAGACCAAATATGTGAAAGTTGAACTTTCACTGGAAGGGACCTTATCGAGTGACCCGAGTGCCGAGCCCTCAGGATGTACAAATTAAGGAAATATATACCAATCGGAAGATTCAGACCGTCCATATCAACCGACTGAAGAAGGCCTGGTTACCAAAGAAACGTTTACGGTAATCGAGGACCCTCCTATGGTGAAGGAAGACGAGAACACGGTTGAAATAGCGGAAACACCACCCGACAACGATGTGCAAGAATACCGGACATGGTGTAATTGGCTATCCAACAGACAACGAGCGGGTGGAAACCGAGGCGAAAAAATGGAACAACCAAGAGCGCCAGACCCCGGATACGCTTTGCTTTCGCGAGGTCCAATGCCTGACGAAGAATAGGTTCAAAGTAAAACTATAGAAAGAAAACAGTAATGAGAAAAAGGTTAAAAATGTTTTGGAAATGAAGATTGTTAATAATATACTGTACATATCGAATGTAATCGTAATGAAGGTTCAATGGTAGTTTATTTGTCTTGTTAATTGGTAAAAAGTAATATTACAGGTAGATAATTGGTTATATGGGTTTTATGGGGGATCTCTCTATAATACATAAAATCAATTCTTGTTCCTTTTGAAGTCTACGGGAGTTCGCTGTCAAGGGATTCCAACTGTGATTTACCATTTTATATTTGTGTGCTACATAGTAGACATGCAAATTAACACTGTATTAAAGTCATATAGTTAGGAAATATAACCCACGATTTCTCAGGATAAAATGTAACCCTTGTTCAACGAACGTGTTCTATTTTTAGCATCTTCGTTCTCAAAGTGACTGTAAAAGTAATATGGAAAGGTTCTAGGTTCTAGTCGTTAGGTATTCAAGGGCAAAAAGTTTAGGATTTTGGAAAGATCAGGAAAGGTTTGAAGCGAGTGTATGTTCCAAAATTGAAGAGGAAACAGGAAAATTTTCCGCCAGCTCCTCAACAAGAACAGTTATATATGTAAAGAACACATCCCCATCTTCTTGCACCCAAGCGTAGATGAATTACAACTAAAAATCTTCCCAGTAAGCTTTCCTCTCTGTCTTTGAACTGCACAAAATTAATAGAAACAATTATTCTGTCTTACTCCTAATCAAAATTTAAGTAAATATTTTTTTGGGAAGGGTAATATTCGGTTTGCTAATATGAGGAAGTTACTAATAACATAAAATAGAGTAGAAATGTTTACATAAATAAAAGACAAAAGGTAGTTAGGATATAAATTCCAAGTAGGCCTCAGGTAACTCTAAGCAAAATACATGACGTCTTACACGAAAACATCCAGACAGGTGTCAACATGTTCTTGGAACATGCAACGTTGTTTTGTTCAACCAATAAGGTGTGAGAAAAATGATCACGTGATGCCATAGTTAGGAATTTGGCAATCTCAGAAAATAGTGTATTTAAAGTTGTTTGTAAGTTCCAGGATCACAGTACATAAAGTCCTAAAAACATTCTGGAGGAGTGCGCAATCACAGATCGGAAGCCACGACAGGAACGAAACGAAACAAGAAAGAGCACAAGAAGACCGGAAGATGAAGAGTCGCGGGACAAGAGAAGAAAAGAATAGAACTAAATAATCAAACAGTTTCCCAGGCAATTCATGGGAATTTCCCAGAGAGTTAATGCTAAGTTTGATCTAAGCCAATTAAGAAATTGCTTATAATATAATATATATATATATATATTCTTTACCGTTTAATACCTGTGATTTAAGTACAGTATACAATAATACTTATATGTGGTTCGAGCAAAGTCCATAAATAGAATGATGATCTTTTCAAAACACTAGTGACGCAGTCATCAAGGAGCTAACCTTAAATGTAATTGTATCGTTCCCAGTGGGTGTGGTGAATTCTAGTTATCTTAGTAATACAAATCAAATCGGTGTTTAGAGAAAGGCGGGCCCAAGACCGAAAGAAAGCCATGGTTAACATCCTGTAAACTCAAGGTCTACTCTCGTATGAGATGGGCTTCCCGTGGGAGCTGTCGTAACCCTGAAACGATATAACTCACCCACGTATGCTAATAGACCTAACCCAACAGGGCTAAAAATCAGCTGGCTATCGTTACTAATATATAATCCAATTACCAATTATATAATCAGAGTAAATTCCTCATTATTATTATTCCCAGATCTATACGATTGATAATCAATATTAATGAATGGATAGAAGAACCCTTCACTCTTCATTAGTCCTTTTATGTTTTCTACACTATGGACTTGTTAATATGAAAGTGTTTGTCTATAGCTCCATTTAACACCAACATTGATATTTTCATTACATGTGATTTTTATTCTTATTTTCAGTATTAGCTCTGGGTAGTTAATTCTTATTAATTTTATTATTACCTCTTCATTACGTTCATTATTTTTATTATTTTTAAATTTATGTTTAATTAGTCGTAGCTCTTATTGCCTTGATGAATATTTTACTTTTTTTATAGGATTTTTTCCCCTTCCAGTAAAGATTATCATTATAATTATCATCATTATCAATGATATCTTCAATCATATATAGTTCGGTTGGTGTATATATATATATATATATATATATATATATAATATATATATATATATATATATATATATATATATATATATATATATATATATATATATATATATATTTCAACTGCAAAGAACACGCAGTATAAATAACGTAAAGAACGACGCTTGTATAGGAGAACATTCCGCGCAAGATGAGAAGAGAGAACGAAACAAATGAAAAAATGAGGTAACCACCCGGGAATCGAACCCGGGATCTTCCGATTGCCGGTCAGATATGATAACCATTACACCACGGGCCTCCTTGGGGCATTGGTTTCTGCGCGTATGTAGAGGAATTACGGCATTTGTTAGAGTGAGGCCCGTGGTGTAATGGTTATCATATTTGACCGGCAATCGGAAGATCCCGGGTTCGATTCCCGGGTGGTTACCTCATTTTTTCATTTGTTTCGTTCTCTCTTCTCATCTTGCGCGGGATGTTCTCCTATACAAGCGTCGTTCTTTACGATATTATATATATATATATATATACACCAACCGAGCTATATATATATATATATATATATATATATATATATATATATGCATTGAAGATATCATTGATAATGATGATAATTATAATGATAATCTTTACTGGAAGGGGAAAAAATCCCATAAAAAAAGTAAAACATTCATCAAGGCAATAAAAGTTACGACTAATTAACAATAAATTTAAAAATAATAAAAATAATAAACGTAATGAAAGAGGTAATAATAAAATTAATAAGAGGAAACTACCCAGAGCTATATTATATTACAGGGTGTTCGGAAAGTCACTGTGCCCTTATATAATTAATGTTTTTTATATTTTATATTTATATTTTTTATATTATTTTTTTATTATTTTATTATTATTTTTTTAGTTTTCAACACCTTTTATAAGTTCTGATGGTCCCATCCATAACCTCTATCATATATGCAATGTTATACTATTGTATGCTATTAAATAAATATAAGTGCACAGTGACTTTCCGAACACCCTTTATATGTGTGTGGGTGCCTTCCTATACATTAATGTGTGTGTGTGTGTGTGTCTGTGTGTGTGTGTGTGCATAAAGTATGAAATAAGTTTGGAAATAATCAGTCGTAATAGGATATCAGGTCGATGCATAAGCCTTGCCGTGTCCCCACGCTAAATTGCCCAACAATTAGTAAAAATCCAATAAGCAGGAAACTAGATGGGATTTTTTTAAAAGTTAAATTACAACTTTATCAGACGTCTGATTGCGGGATCTCATTAAAAAGCAACAATATTTTTGGTTACTCAAGGTCAAAATTATACCTATTGAAGTTTATTTGAATGGTTGATTTTTCTCATATACACTTCAATTCATGCCAGATTTGTACATTAAACACATATTATCCTTACCATTAAGTTTGTGTAATATATATAATATATATATATATATATATATATCTATATAATATATATATATAATATATAAAGTTCTTCAAAGGTTTTAAATTCAAACAGATAAAAAGTTATTACATTTTGACACAAAAGACTTTTTAGTAACAATACATATATATATATACACTCATTACACTGTACTTATAACCAGAATGTAGGATACATCCAATATAAAAGTTTGACAAGCGCATAAGAACACCTTCCTCTGAAAATGCTCAGCTATTCATTTTTTATATATCTGATAATTGACGAAAAGTTTTAAGATGTTCACACCTGCCTCTTCACCTGCAGATATATCGCCTTTCTTCATATAAAGAATTCTCGCTTTTAAGATGATCTGTTTGAACGCATGAACCAAATGCGATAACTTTATTAGTACGGTGGAAGTCATCTTTGCGGTGCATTTGAATGGGCTTCGGGCGACAGGCGTAATATATAAGTACGGTGTATATAATGGCAGACCTTTTATATACATGTTCTGCAGGAGAATATATAATCTACAAAGATAAAGTTATTTATTTATATATATACATATATATATATATATATATATATATATATATATATTATATATATATATATATATATATATATATATATATATATATATATATGGTATGAAAATTTTTCCATATGTATTAATTGCACAATAAAATTTACGATTATTGTATAGTACAATATTGCATGCCTAAAATTAAGACTATAAGGAGAATCAATGTTATACATTAGAATACTACATACCGGACACTTATTGCAATAATGTAATGAATATTAATTTATGTTTATATACAAGATACGTATCAGCGAATCAAAGCACGCATGTTACCGATATATCAACAGCGTTAATTGTTTCAAATATGGAAAGATATCGTTCAAATACGAATGTCAGTCAAAATAGTCTGCAGTGGGTGGGGGTACATCGTCTTAATTTGAAATGATAAAACGCTTTGCCCAGCAATGTTGCGAGATTTTTTGGTTCGCGCACGCGCGAGGGCTTTGTTGGTTGATTTAAGTAAAAGGAAGTGTAGATAATAATTGCGAAAAGTTTCAAACGAATGAGAAATTACTGTTTCAATGAAAGAGGGGTGGAGAGTTATTATGAATGAAGATGTAATAAGAAATGAAAGATCGATGGGAAATGGAAGTATAACAGAGTTATTACTGCGTGAAAGCAATGTACGAAAGAATTATTATAGTTTCATTATGTGTATAACGGAAAATTTCTTGCAGTTTCACCTGATATGGAGTATTGATTCGTATATTCTCTCTGTATTTTTATAAAGATATGTGTGTGTGTATATATAGCCTATATAGATATGGACTATTGGTCTACCAATAAACGGTTACATTTTCACACACACACACACTATATATATATATATATATATATATGACACACACACACACACACACACACACACACACATATATATATAAAGAGTATCTTTTGCGACTGGCATAAAAGCAAGTGAAACAATACAGATTTCAAACGCAATAGAATACTGGTGACCTACTTATACTTATTGTAGTTGCGAAAAAAGAGTTCCCTGAAAAGCTAAAAATTTTAAAAATCATATAAAAAATACTAATTGTTAATATTCTGTTATTCTTTGTACGTACAGGGTGTCCCGTAAGTCTGGACCCATAGGGAAAAATAATAAAATTACAAAATAGTCCAAAAATTTATTTATAATATATTTTTTTATTATTTTTATTATTATTTTTATTATTTTTTTATTATGATCTTACTCCGCTGGAGTTTTATTTGTGGGGCCACTTGAAAGCCAAAGTGTACGAGGTCAAACTTCAGAACATTTTCCACCTTAAAGCACGCATTGTGGAGGCGTGTCAAGAAATTTCTGCGACTGTGATTCAGAAAGTGCTGTCGCAGTGGAGATTACGTCTTCAACTATGTGTGCGACACAACGGCGGACACTTTGAACAGATTATGTAATAAATTTTTGGACTATTTTGTAATTTTATTATTTTTCCCTATGGGTCCAGACTTACGGGACACCCTGTATATATTTTTTTCTTTTTGGTTACAGTGATAAAATATAAAAAACAAAACTGTCATTATTGATTAGTAATTTTTTACAGTTATTAAAAATTTCGTTTTTCTAGGCGAATTATTTTCCGAAAATGCTTCTGGTAAATGTGTACCAGTAATGAGAAAGAGAATATGAAGTATGTGCAATTTAACATTGATAAATTTCAGCTTTCGAGTAAAAAGGAATGAGTTGAAAACGCTGAATTTCATCTTATTATTATTAACAGGATTTAGCGAATGATCAACAGCTATTATTCGTTAAATTATTAAATTACGTAACACCAAAGCCAAATAGTAAGATTTACGATTTTTTTTTTTTTTAACAATTTTTTATCAGTAAAATTTTGCTACGTTTGAATAAACTTTGCTACCTTTTTTTTTGGTGAGGTTTGCAGTGAACAAAACAAAACAACGTTTGAGGGATCAATTCTCAGAGTTTTAGAAAGCTGGGTTGAAAAATGGCATAGATCCCTTTGTTTAAAAACTTGGTCGGATAATGTCAAAATGCCAAAAAGGACTAAAATACTTTGACTATTGTAAAAAGTTGTGATAAATAAAACTGTATTACTGGAGAGAGAGAGAGAGAGTTATAATAACAATTATATCATCCCTAAAACAGAAGAAAGACGAGGAACAAAATGTAAACCGAAGAAAAATAGCTTTTTTGGCCACAAAGTCGAGACCTAACGAGTATTCATCTGAATATTTTTAAGAGAAAATTAAATGTTTGTGTCATGGCAGTACTAAATGAATCGAATGTACCCAGTTACATTAGTAGAAGAGTTGCAAAGAACAAGTCTCTCTTACATCAAACCATTTCCAGAGGATAGGCAGCGCGTTTGACTTCCCTAAATGAAGAGATGGCTCCTCCCATATATATATATATATATATATATATAATAATGAATTATGATATGCACTGATATGGTTCGACCTCGGATAAATTCTTAATTGGAAATACTCGTCCATTTGGATGTGTTTCTGTTCTTCTCTTGTATAGTAACTATCTTTCCTCGTCGATAGATAAATCCGACAGCTATTCACTATGTTCAAAATAAAGTTCATATACGTGGAAGGACTAGAAAATGTTGTAGGGGTGATAAAAAAATAACAGTTGGTTGTGCAGTAAATAGTGCTCCACTTCTGACTGCACTTTCTTTCAAAGCGCTTGTATTTACTAGACCCCGCCGTGATCATAATATATGTACTCATTAGGTGGAGGTGTGAAAGACTACTGTTCAGTTTTTCTTTGGTACTTTTGGTGGAAACATAAGCATTACGCCTGTCCCACTTGGGTGCGGAAAATGTCTATTTAGGTTATGGGCGGACGGATAAACTTACCAATAAAGGGAAATATCTCTTCTTTTTTTTTAAGCTATCTCCATTTTACCATTTGTAAATTCCCAGAATTTTTGTTTAGGCTCTGCAGAGTTGAAATCTTATCATAAAGATAAGTTATGAAAGGAAAACGTTACATTGCACGCACAAATCTATTGTATAATGACATTATATATATATATATATATATATATATTGGTTCCCAAAGTTTCACACATCAAAATTACAACACTCATAACTTCTTGAACAGAAGAGGCCTACTTAAGCAAACGGGTAGGCCTTATTTTATAAAGAGCGAAATTTTTCCTTCCGGTATACGGGATCCTCATCACATATCTGGTATCTTTCTCATTTTAACAAACAATTAAGACATGGTCGCCATAAATTATGAAGAAGTTGATAGAAGTCACGAAATGCTTGTGACCGCAGATTGCAAACTTTGATGAGCCAGTATATACAGTGTAGAGAGGCACATATTCTACGAAGTGTCCGTTCTAGGAAACCTGATACACGTCCTAAATAGGACGTTTATCAGGTAGTGACCAATCTGTATGGTATAAACAAGAACATGCATCGATGTGGCCACTTATGTATCCAAGAGTGTGATGGACACTTCGGGCCCTTAAACGTATGATGTTCAAGAATTTTCAGGTAAACTGTAAAGTTTAAACTTATTTGAAATTGCTTATTTCCTCTGGTAGTGAGTGTATTACACGCTCTCTCGTCTCCTATATATCGGTGTTACCCAGGATTCAGATCGCGACCTTGTCCTGATCATTTGCTAAAATGAAAGAGTATCAAAGAGTGGCGAAATGTCCTGCATATCACTTGAAAGAGAAAACTTCAAGTTAGAAATTAGGACAGAACTAATTGTTATACATAGACTAAAATTCAAAAGCTATACGAAATTTTTAATTTAGGCATATGTAACTTTTGGGACACCCTGTATATTTCTACTTTATTTTGTTGGTTTTTCTTACAGTATACTGACTGACGTAAACATTGTGCATGGCTAATTTCTTAAGATTTACTGGATGTATGTTAAGTGTGTACGATATATATATATAGTATAAACATATGATATAGGAAAACACGCAAGATGGTCTGTGAAAATATATATATATATATATATATATATATATATATATATATATATATATATATATATATACATACGCTGTGTATATATATAAGAACTAATTTAACATGGTTATAAAGCTTGTGTAGCATTTTCTGAACTATACAAGACCTTTTTCGCAATTCATTTTGATGGTGATTATCATTTTGTACATTTGAGATTTTAAAATGAGATATGATATCTTGTATTATTGTCATTACATATGCGATTATCCATTTAAAAATCTCGTACTTAATACAAATGAATGTATATGACCGTATATAGTTATTATAGTCCCTACATTTTCTTAAATATAACATCAACCTGTCATTTGGAGCCTTGGTACGGTTGGTAGCCCTGACAGTATGGGAGACATGGGGTAATCGAGGGGTGAAGTGGGAGGCGGGCCTCCCCTCGTAAAACGGGGCTGGAATGGAGAATGTGGGCGGAGCTTATCCGAGGGAGAATAAGATTTGGGGGAAAGTAAATTTTGGAGAGAGAAGAAAAGAGGCTTTGAAGAAATTTGTGGGAGCAAAAAGAGGGGAGGGGAGACTGGGTGTATAAATAGAAAGAGGGGAGAACGAAGGAAAGTAAGACTGCCTGAGCTACGATATTTGCCAAAACATTTCGTATTTTTTAAAAGAAGAAAAGGAATTTTAACTTCGCTTTCGATGCCTTTGATGAAATATTATTAAGAAACTGTAGGAGCTGCCTCGTCGACATAAATGAATATGCATTTATAGTAGTTGGTTGAATTGTAGCTAGAAAATTAGAGCTTCGTTCGTTTAAGAAATGCATTTGCAAAAGAGAAAACTAGCCGACTTTCATAAAGTTTGGCCCTAGGGAGAGTCGGACTGCGAGAAGCGGAAGACATCTCCTCTGGTAAATATTTGGAGTGGAAGAGAATTCGCTTTTAAGACCTATTTCAACTGTAACTTTTCTGTAGCGAATAATATATTGCATTAACTCCCATCTTTTAGGCCATTTTTTTACGCTTATTAATTAATAGCAAATAACTAAAATTATCTTATGACTGTAAACAAACAATGTATTTGTAATGTAAAAGATAGTATTATTTACGACTTTAATAAAGAAAATTTACGTTTGAGAATAAACAAATTTCCTTTAATAATTTGAGGTAAATTTTACGGTGATTAATGTATAAACAAAGGAAGTTAAATTTTTATTAACATTTTGATGAATGGAGTTAATTTATTATTCGAAAATAAAGCATAAATTAAACATTATTATAGACTTTAATAAGCTTTTTTCTATGCTATTATCTTGGGAATTCTGCCTTCAACGTGCGTATATAGGAAAGGACTTTCATCATACACGCACGAGCGTCCCGAAGTGTTATATAGAATGTATCTTTACAAAGCATTTTTAATGCATTGATTTGATTGTGGTGAAAGACATCATGATTGATACATGTATCTAAATTGATTTATAGGTGTTTTGACCCTAACATGCCTCACTCAATACTCGTGTCAACAGCTGTTAACTGTAAAAAAATTAAAACAAAATATTTAATGCAAAATTCTGACTGGAAAACTGTAAATTAACAAACTGTAAATTATAAATTTCATAATAATTACAGAGTGTATGAAAGTATTTAATTTCTATACAAAACCCATCTATTATCATTGAATATTTGGCCAAATTAATATACAGTGTGTACCCAAAATCTACTTAATCCATTATTATGAAAACATTAGCATATTTGCAAGTAAATATAGCAGCATTTCTATAGCAAAACTATATATCTACCTAATACACATTAAATGAAAAGAACCAAAAGAGTCTCATTATAATACGAGACCTCCAGTTATCACTTATTCACTTTTAAGCCAATTGGTATGTAGTCTTTGTGCAGAAGATAAATCACTGCTGTATAGTTGCCCTTCATGAATCATAATGTGAACTGAGCTTGTTTAAAAAGACCTCTTGGGTTTGGTAAGGCCATATATATATATATGAAAATTATGTGCGTATGTGTGTACGCGCGCAAACCAACTGTTATTCGATTCGAGTTATATATATATGGTTATGTTATAATAAATGGACTGATAATTTCTCATTACATGCTGTTCCTGAGGATGTCATTAGACGAAAGCGCTTGAGCACCATTTTGTGTTTCCTTTCCTTCGTGGTTTTATTCATCATATATATATATAATATATATATATATATATGGAATGAACTGAGAATGTGTATCATATATATATATATATATATAGAGAGAGAGAGAGAGATATAGATATGTATATACAGGGTGTCCCAAAAAACTATATAATTTTATATATATGATGCTATAAAGAGTATATAGTTTTTTTGGGACACCCTGTATATATATATTATATATATATATATATATATATATATATATATATATATATACTGCACTTCCTCATGCTCTTCCTACAATTAAAATCGCCTAAAAGGAAACAAAATAAATAACAAAATCGTAAACGTTTTCGACGAAAGAAGTCTCATTTGGATCACTAAAATCTTGTAAATACTTCGAAGATAATCTTTAGATTATCGATTTTTTCCGGGGTTTTTTCCATTTTTTTTTTTTTACATTTTGAAATTTTTTTTAAATTAGTGATCTGAATGAAAGAATTTTTCAAAAGTCGAAAATGTTCATTACATTTTACATTCTTTCGTCTCTCTTGCATGTATATGTTTCGTGTGTGTGTGTGTGCGCGCGCGCGTGTGTGTGTGCACGTGTGTGTGTGTGTGCACGTGTGTGTGTGTGTGTATGTGCGTATGTGTGTACGCGCGCAAACCAACTGTTATTCGATTCGAGTTATATATATATGGTTATGTTATAATAAATGGACTGATAATTTCTCATTACAGGTAAGAAAGGATTAAATAACGCAATTAATGAAATCACAAAAAGTATTTCAATGCTGCACTTCCTCAAAGTATATAGTTAATAATTTGTAAAGAAAACGGTTACTTTTTCGTTATTTTATATATAATTTATTACATTATTATTATCATTATTATTTTTACAGGTTTCATTATTATTATTTTACAGAGTATTGATATATATATATATATATTATATATATATGATGAATAAAACCACGAAGGGAAAAGAAACACAAAGTGGTGCTCATGCGCTTTCGTCTAATGACATCCTCAGGAACAGTGTTCCTGAGGATGTCATTAGACGAAAGCGCTTGAGCACCACTTTGTGTTTCTTTTCCCTTCGTGGTTTTAGTCATCATAAATATTTTTCACGTGTCACTTTCGTGAAATAATTTTTCATATATATATATATATATATATATTTTACTGATGTTATATTAAAAATAACATTGTGTTAATAATGTTCTATTGTAGATAATAAAACTTTTAATTAAGAGAAAAAAAAGCGAATTAAATCATTACAATAAATGTACAGTCTTAACTTAATTGTTGGGTTGAAATGTATTAATACCATAACTATATATTCGTGATCAGTCTTTCCTTGTGAACAGACGTGTTTTATCGAGTGTCCTGTTATCAATTGAATAAGTGGTTTTCGTTGAAGTGTTTTAAAAAAAATAGTGTTCGGTGCATTCATAACTAAATTACTTCGTGCTACTAATCATTCATTAACGAATATATTTCATTTATTGACGTTATTCAATACTATATTATTTGATCAAACCAAGGCTACTGCACGTGGCTTGCAGTGTTGTTTTTCAAATCTATCAAAAAACGTGCTGACATAAGGTTCATTTTTCCTTCCTTCGAGAGGTCAGGTAGAGTGTGGTCCCGCACCGTGTGAAGAAAAGGGAAAAAAGTCGGGTCAAATCGCGGACAGATAAGTGTTATAAATACTCTTCTTTTACAGATCTTTTGTCGGTAGCTTAATTCTATATGCATTTAGTATAAATTTGTGTTACAAGAACCTGTTTCTGCGTTTCAAAAACGCGGTAGACTTACATTGTAATTTATTAATTTCCAAACGCTCTTTTTTTTTTTTGTTTTTTTTTGTTTAACTAATTAAAAGCATGGCACCCCCGTCAAGTACTTGCAGTCGCTGTGAAGGGAAATTTGCCGCTTACGCGTTTACAATGGCTAATAATTATGAACAGTTAGTTTGCAGGTGGTGCTCAAACTTAGGAGTGCTGAGGAACGAGTTAGAACGTGAGAAGGAGGCCAGAGTAAGCCTTGAAGAAAGGGTGATGCTCCTGACGACAAAATTAGAATCCCTTGAGACTCCAGTTGCGACTCCTCCTGCCTCAGTTTCTATTAATAATATAAATAGTATTAATAGCCCTCTCTCTTCTCCTAGTTCCCAACCCTTCGTTCGAGTGCGTAATGGAGCCCCATTGAGAAAACCTAAGACATGTCTATCAGTAATAACAAACAATAAGTTTTCTGTTTTAGGTTTTGAAGATGATGATGAACCGGAAATACGACTCGTTGGCGATTCCATTGTTCGAGGACAGCTCGAGGAATTCTGTAGGAGAAACCCTCGTCGTAGGCGCCGTTACTGCTACCCTGGTGCAAGGGTGGAGGATATAACTAATAGTGTTGACCAATTTACAGATGGTACCTCCGAGGACACAACGTATGTTATTCATGTCGGTACTAATAACGTTTTAAATTCTAGATCGGAAGAACTGCTGGCTCGGTACAGGGACTTACTAGAGCGATTAAAGGAAAAAACTAATAAGATTGTTTTGACAGGTATACTTCCTCGAATTATCCATCGTAACGATTTCTACAGCAAGGCGACCTATATTAACAATAACCTAAAGTCTCTTTGCCAACAGGAAGGAGTGCATTTGAGAATTTTGGAACAGTTTCTGCGGCAGGAGGGACTTGTTCCTCGGAGATGGACTTCCTCTTAATGACGTAGGAGCTGCGCGTTTAGGAAGACTATTTCATAATACTGTCTCTTCTTTTCAGGCTGCCGTAACTCGAACGGTCCCAGCGTAAATTCCATAAATTTCCACTGCGCTCGCGAAGTTGTCGCAATTACAAACAATTTTAAGGTTCTATCCTTAAATGCTCGTACCCTACGAAATAAAATAAACGAATTTTTTTCTTTAATTGCTTGTAAAGACTATGATATAATTGCGATAAATGAATAGTGGCTTAGCACTGAAACTCGTGACTTTGTAGGGGAGTATCAAATTAAAGGTTACAGACTTTTTGTTAAAAACAGAATAGGTAGGCGAGGAGGCGGTGTTATGTTGTATATCAAAGATAATATAGCGAACGTTATAGAAGCACAATTCCAGAACCGATAGATTCGACTATAGCAGAAGTTAAATTGAACGATTTCAAACTTGTTGTTGCGGTTATATATAGGCCCCCTAATCAACAGCTGATACGGACGAAGCGTTATATCGTGAACTAAAGCGAATAATCGGTAGTGAGCAGGCTTTAGTTATGGGTGACTTTAATTGTGCTAACGTAAATTACGATACAATGCAGGGAGACGCGGAAGGTAATCGTTTAGTTAATTTTCTCGAGGATAGTTTTCTTATTCAAAAGGTTGGGGAACCTACGAGGTTGGACAGTATTTTAGATTTAGTAATAACTACGGATGATAGGCTAATTACTGATCTTCAAATAATAGAACCGTTGGGCAATAGCGATCACAATATGGTAGAGTTTGTCCTCTCAGTAAGTCACTCGAAACCAGCTAACTCGACGAAAATTCCTAACTTCCAGCACGCAGACTTTAGTAAATTTCGAAATAAATTGTCACACGTCAATTGGGAAAAACGTGATGGGGAACTCCAACGCAAAACTAATGTGGGAATCGTTCGAAACAGTATTTAGGACTATAAATGAGGAATGTGTACCGTACAAAATTAAGCGTGCGAAAGTAAACAACAAGCCCTTGTGGTTTACTTCTAGAGTAGGAGACATTTAAAGAGTAGAGATAGGGCTTATAGGCTACATAAGTGCGATAAAGACAATTTGTGGTTACGAACAACTACATATCTCTAAGGCGTGAAGCGGAAAGTGTAATAAAAAAGTCCAAGCGCGAATTTGAAATCTCCATAGCTCGTGACGGTAAAGAAAACCCCAAGCGATTCTTTCAATACGTCAATAATAGAAATCCAGTAAAAAGCGTCTTGGGGCCTTTGAAAAATCTAAACGGAGATCTAGTTCTGAAAACAAGGAAATGGCTACCTTGCTAACGAATTTTTTACGTCAGTTTTACTATAGAAGATGTAAACAAATATCCCTACGGTCACGGACATAATACCGTTGATAATGGTAATATTTTGGATAATATAGTGGTTAGTGAAGGGAGGTAACGCGCTATATTGATAAAATGAAAACGCGTAAATCACCGGGGCCGGATTCCATATATCCCATACAACTAAAAGAATTAAAAGATAACATTGTTGTGCCGCTAACAAAGATTTTTAATGCGTCTATTCCTGAGGGGTGCGTACCAGATAATTTCAAGTTAGCAAACGTAACACCTATCTTAAGAAAGGCGATAAAGGTGCGGCGGGAAATTATAGACCAATCAGTTAACGTCTGTTGTAGGTAAGCTACTGGAATCAATAATTAGGGATCGTATAGTCGAACACTTAGAATTCCATAAGCTAGTTAGAAATACGCAGCACGGATTTAGGCGAAACAAATCTTGCTTAACTAATCTTTTAGAATTTTTCCAAAGCGTGGTTGACGTTTACGATAGACATCGGGCGGTTGATGTAGTGTATTTAGATTTTCAAAAAGCGTTTGACACCGTGCCGCACAAAAGACTCATTGAAAAAAACTAAGGCTCATAGAATCAGGGGTGTAGTAATAAATTGGCTAGAAGAGTGGTTGCGAGGCAGGAAACAGAGGGTGGTCGTTGATGGAGCGGAGTCGTGTTGGGCTAATGTAGCGAGTGGCGTTCCTCAGGGTTCTGTATTGGGCCCCTTGCTTTTTCTTATATATATTAACGATTTAGATGTCGGCCTAGTCAGTACAGTTTCAAAGTTTGCGGATGACACGAAGCTGGGTGGTAGGGCGATTAATGACGAAGATAGAGGTAAAATCAGGAAGATCTGAATAAAATCGTTGATTGGTCAGTCACATGGCAAATGAGATTTAACGTTGATAAGTGCAAAATTTTGCATATAGGTTCGCGTAACGGTAATTTTGCGTATAGTATGTCAGGGAAAGATTTAACAAGCGTAGAGCAGGAAAAAGATTTAGGAGTTATAGTCACTGGTGATTTAAAAGTAGCGAAACAAAGTACAGCAGCGGTCAATAAGGCGAACAAAGTGTTAGGTTTTATAGCTCGAAATTTTGAGTACAAATCGCGCGATATTATAGTTCCACTTTATAAATCATTAGTTAGACCCCATTTGGAGTACGCGGTCCAATTTTGGAATCCGCATATGCGCAAAGATATAGACAAAATCGAAAGAGTTCAAAGACGAGCAACTAAGATGATTCCGTCGCTTAGGTCAAAGTCGTACGAGGATAGG
>JAJOZX010003993.1:0-25000 GCA_023014485.1 Bathynomus jamesi
AATATTAAAAAAGTTACAGCTACTTAAAATTTTCAGTACCATTTTGCGTCTGGCAGCGTTGCGTGGGTAGTTTTAGTTCCAGTGTATTGTGAATCATGTGTGAAGGTCCAATGTATTGTGAACCATGTCGTGTGAAGGTTGTGAGATTGCACACACATTTGGAAAGAGGAGCTGAAACTACACTAGAAACAAAAAACAGAAGTGGGGGGGGGGGGTCACTAGTTGGGTGCTAAACGACAATTTTACCTGTTTATTTGTTGCTGCTTAGACCTAGTTTAGTTTGACTATTATTTGTAGTGTGAGCATGTGATAATGCAGTGCTGTGATCTATCTACTTGTGAGTTGCCCCCGGTTAATTGAATGCCAGGTTAGGGCAACTGAATGCCCGGTTAGGTCGGTTGAATGCCAGGTTAGGTCAATTGAGTGCCAGTTTAGGTCAACTGTACGGCCTTGACGATTGGCTAGGTTGTCATGATATTTTCTTTAGTTTTAACGAAAATATCGGGTAAACTTTAAATAGCTGTAACTTTTTTAATATTTATTTGCGACAAATTTCGATTGCACATTTGGAAAGAGAAGCTAAAACTACACTAGAAAAAACAACAGAAGTGGGGTCACTAGTTGGGTACTGAACGACAATTTTACCACTTCTTCTAGTGAGTTGGCCCATGTTGTTTGGAGTTGTCTTAGCTCATACTGGAGTAACTCCAGATATCGCTGCCTACTCATCACTGGAGAATAATTGTAGGAATAATTACCACGTGTTTGTAAATATTGTAAATATTAGTAATGTAGTAGTAGTAGTAGATTTTTCTTTATTTGAGGTATTTATATCTCTGGTCCTTCGGATTAGTATTTTGGATATTTTTTGTTATAACTAGTATGGGCGCAAAAGGAGAGAGTGCAATGCAATTGCAAATGTTGATCAGTGTTGCAAGAGTGCCAGCACCAGTGCCAACCCCCTTGTTGCAATGCACCCCCCAGGGTGAGGGTGTTGTTGCAAGAGCAACAAGGGTTATGCAACTTGGAGGCGGAGTTATCCCCCAAGAGAAAGAGAGGAGAGAGAGGAAGAGAGGTGTTCGCCTGGCAGGAGCCAAGCGCATATTAAGACTTCAGCCGAGCGCACGCTACCTTATAGGCCCCTAATCAGCCAGTTGGCTTAATCAGCCAGTGCCTCCAGGCACTATCAGCCAGTTGGCACAGTGTATACTTCGTTTTGGCACGTACACACCCGTCTATACGCCCATAAAATATTACGCACACACGATTATATGCGCCGGGTTCGAGACACGCTGGCGGCGCGTCCTTCCACGGTTGGTAGATAAATGGGTAACCAGGGTGCCCTAGCAGAGATATCTCTCTCGCGCTCTCTCTTATAAGCACACCGGACAAAAAATTAGTCACCCTAATAGCACCGATAGTAGGAAGTTCAAGGTCACACAGAGGGCGCTGATGTAGCATTGGTAAGTGACAAGTAGCGGTGACGTAGCACACAGGATCAGATCTGTTTCGTGAGGTGGTGAAGAACAAAGTGTGTGTTGGATATAGTCTGCAAAATGGGTCGTGAGGCAGACGTTACTCAGTGGCAAAAAGGAGCCATCGTGTTTGGCATAGCCCACGGACACAAAATGTCTGAAGTAGCCCAATTTGTTGGTGTGTCAACGCGTACTGTCCAGCGAGTTTACAAAGAGTGGTGTAGTTCGCAATCAACTGACAATCGACGGCGTAACTGTGGCCGGAAAACAATTCTCGACAATAGGGGCCGCCGCCATGTTTCTCGTCTAGTAACTGCAAATCGTTTTCAAACCAGAGAACAATTGCTCCAAGAAACCAATGAGGTTCTCCAGCGACCAATTTCCGAACGGACATTGCGACGAGAACTGCATGCGATGGACATCTGGAGCAGGGTACCACGGAAGAGGCCGCTGTTAACAGCAAGTCACAAATTGGCACGTTATAAATGGGCTCAGAGGTACAAAAACTGGACTGCGGCAGATTGGAAACGTGTAATTTGGTCCGATGAGTCCCGTTTTTGTTTGTTCTCCAATGATGGGAGGCGACGAGTACATCGCAGGTCCAATGAAGCCTTTAATCCTGAATGCGTCGAAGGTGTTGTTCAGGCTGGAAACAGAAAGTGAAGCGCAGGACTCTGGCGGAACTTCGGGACCGGCTGATGAACGAGTGGCAGCAAATCGATGTTCAGTACATGCACAACCTCGTAGAGTCTCTGCCTCGCCGGATTCGTGCGGTTATCAAGGCCAGAGGCGCCGTCACACGTTATTAGGTACATTCTGAGAGGGGTGACTAATTTTTTGTCCGGTGTGCTTATATACACCACGTTAAACCGTAGGTCTTGGGCGGGGCGAAAAGTTTGGCCTTCGCCAGAATGAACAATTCGGGCCGAAGCCATTGAAAGCAAAGGTTGTCCTATATATGTACAATTCTCTCTCTCTCTCTCTCTCTCTCTCTCTCTCTCTCTCTCTCCGAGGGGTATAAAGGTTATGCACATTTCTTCTGGATGTTGTAAACTTTATACTTGGGGTGTGACAGCCCTCCGGTCCCGAGTCGTGGGATTCTAGAGAAATTGGCTGCCAGTTCCTTTAGGTTCTCTTCTCTTTCGGGAGGGCGGGTGAAGTCTGTTGTACAATCCTGTCCCGTGGGTTACTAGGACCCCATCCCATCCCTACTCTGTCCTTTTAGCTTACGTTAAGGATGTTCTCCTCTGACTGCAAAAAAAAAAAACTTTCTTTTAGTATTAAGTCTTTTTCTCTTCTTTTACTATTAGGACCCTACTGCTACCTCATGCGTGGGAAGAGAGGCTTTGGAACCTCTATAAATAACACCATTTAACGCTCGTAGGTGTGAGAGACTGGGATGGAGGGGTCCCAGGCGTAGGGGCGCGATGAATGGAGTGTGGCTAGTGCCCCGTTAAGCCCATTCCTAACGCGTAATGGCCTGACCAGCCCCCTGCGACCGTTCTTTGGTGACCAATTGATGGTGCTTGGCTGTACTGCTCTTAGGTGAGAGAGCTTTACTGCCCAGCTGGCTGCCAGGCCAGCGTAAACTCTCGGGCGTAGCCTCTGGGTCTGGTGGGATATCCCTTGAACACTGGATTCTAAGAGTCTGGCCGCTTGTGAGTGACTAGTAAGACTTAGTAAGGGGCTGCATCTCGCTGTCGCTCCTGGCGGGAAATCCGTGACGCCTGCGTCG
This sequence comes from Bathynomus jamesi, assembly GCA_023014485.1. Lineage (NCBI taxonomy): Eukaryota > Metazoa > Arthropoda > Malacostraca > Isopoda > Cirolanidae > Bathynomus > Bathynomus jamesi. Next base: position 3,211 of record JAJOZX010003993.1, read on the forward strand.
CGAGTGTTTGTCAGTTGGTAGCTGCGACACGTTTGGGACTGTCCGGCCCTGGGGAGACCTTGGTCGGTGCGGCAGCAGCGAGAGGTGTAGTCTTCTGGATGGGATGAACGTCACTTGCAATAGGGATGCGTCTACGCGCGGGAAGAATTCACCCCCCCCCTCCTTTTTTATATACTGGTCAGAACGTTTTTGATAGTTTTCATTGCTAGAACGCTTTATCTTATTCAGTGTATTCAGAGTTCGAAAAAAAAAAAAGTTACAATGACTGGACCGCAGAAACTGAAGGCTGAATGTGCGAGGTGTGAGTAAACCAGTGGGAGACGAACTTCAAAGAAGCTGCTTCGAGAAGATCAACCACTCCAGCATGTGCCGCTTTTGCGAACTCATGCAGTTTTACGAGAAGCTAGAGGAGAGGGTCCGGCGGCTCGAGTCGTCCAGATCGGCTGTTGGAGGTGCGGCGGTCACTGACGCGGCTGCGCCCTCCACCCGGAGCTCATTGATAGGATAGCTGCCTGGAAAGGCGGTCCAGCGATGGACTGGACAGAGCTCGGGACCGCGGAGAAAGGGTAGAGGTGCAACCGGGGCTAGGGTACAAAATCAGTGTCAGGAATCGCCAGCGACCCACGTGGAATGCACGGAACCGCGGCGCAAGGTGGAGGGCGCAAAGAAGGGGCCGATAGAGAAGGGTGGGAAGGGGCCGATAAAGAAAAAGGGTGGGAAGGGGCCTACTGATGGCACAAAGAAACCGAAGGATGTAGCTGCCGGTCGGGGTGGGTCGGGTGGTGTAAGTGCGGCTGAGTCTATGGGTGGCGACGGTATCGAAAGGTCTCGGGCAAGAAGGCTGCGAAGCCGAAGCCTGAGACCCCAGTTGCCCCTGTCAGGACCTCCAACCGCTTTAGTCTCCTGTGCTCGAAGGAAAGACACCGTTTTGATTGGGGACTCGCAGATCAGGGGCCAGGAGAAGTACTTTGCTTCTGCAAACCGGACAGGAGGAAGGTAAGGTGCTTACCTGGGCGGGGAACGGCGCACTTAAGGAAGGAGTAGAGAAGCTGCGCGTGGCTAGTCGGAGGACTGCGATCGTTGTCCACGCTGGTGGCAACGACCTGTTCCTCAAAGGCGGTAGGGTAGGTTTACAGAAGGGATCATCACCGAGATCATGTCTCTTGCGGATGATCTAAAACTGAAGAGACAGGGAATGTTGATGGGTATTTTACCGCGGATGAATGCCAGTGACCACGCGCTCAGTAAGGTCATTGGCATCAACGAGAGGGTGCAAGACTTGTGCGTCCCGCTGGGCGTGAGGTTTGTTGACCCGTTCGACGCGTTTTCGGGTAGGTGGGACCTGCATCAGAGGATGGTGTCCACCTCAATGAAGGGTAAAGGTGTGCTAGGCGCTGCTTGACCGGCACCTATACCGTATGGTGAGGTCGAGCCGGGGAGATGATGGGCCCCCACCGGAGAGATGATGTTGAGCCGGTGGCGGACGTACCTTCAACTGAAGGGTGCGTCCAGGTACAGGTGGGTGACCCCCTTCCCGTTGGAGGGGGCTCAGGCTCCTGCGGAAGTTGCCCCTCGTTGGTGAGGGGCTCTTCAACTCCCGACAGCCCTGGCTGTTCGGGAAACGGGTCGTGCTAGGGGGCGGTCAGAATAGGGAAGGCTCCCTCCGTGCAATGCTTTTTAATGCTAGGTCGATTAGGAATAAGTTTTGCGAGCTACGGGCGCTCTTAGCATCAGAATACCAGGATATCGTTGCTATCACCGAGTCCTGGATTCATACTGATCGTAGGGACTACGTTGGGGAGTTCGAAATTCCGGGTATAGAATGTTTCGCAAAGACCGCACCCGTGGGGAGGGGGGGTACTAATATACGTGAGGGACACGTTGAGTCCGGTTGACTGCCAGTTCCGATCGGAACGGGAGCTGCTTGGCGTCGATCTGAACGTGGGAGGGACGAACTATAGGTTAATCTTGGTGTACAGACCTCCGCATCTCCTCCTCGAGGAGGATACAGCCCTGTACACCGAACTCCGTAGCCTGCTAGGGGATAGGGTGGTGTAGTTTTAGGAGACTTCAACTGTCGCGGCATAAAGTGGGAACAGGACTGCTGATGCTGAAGGGAGGAGGAGTTGACTTTGCTGATGAGAACTTCCTCACTCAGTGGGTCAATGAGCCTACACGAGGCGAAAGCGTTCTAGACTTAGTATTCACGACCGAAGACAACCTCGTCACTGGCCTCACCGTTGACGAATCGTTGGGCGGGAGTGATCACGGTCTGATTAGGTTCTGTGTGCGTCCCTCGGGTGAAGCGTAGTAACTCGAGAGGCAGTAAGCTCGATCTCGGCGGGCGGACTTTGTTAGCCTCCGGGATAGCGTAGGTGAGATGGGGTTAGAGGTCGGCGGCGATGTTGAGGGAGTGTGGAGTGCATTCCGGGACGAGTTTATGGTGCTGCAGTCTGCTGCCATACCCTCAAAACCGGTCACCCTGCTTCAACGCAGCCTAAGTGGTTCAGTCGTGACATCGCTTCGGCTATCCGAAATAGGAAAGTGCGTATAGGAGGGCGAAGGCCAATCGTTCCCATGAGAACACTGAAGCGTATGTCCGCCTGTGTAGAAGTGAAGGCGAAGGTTAGGCTAGCGAAACGTAACGAAGAACTACGGGTGGCAAGCCTCTGCAAGGGGAACCCTAAGGAGTTCTTCAGTTATGTTAATAGTAGAAAGCCCATTAGAAGCATTAAAGGACCGAAGCGGCGTTCTGCGACCTCCGACGCGGACATCGCTAATGTGCTTAATGAGTACTTTGCGGGAGTGTTCACCAGGGAGGACACCGCGTCATCATCCCCGAGCCAGGCGTGAGGCACGAAGGTGCTGGCCTGGATAGTGTTCGATGTACCGCGACAGTCGTTGCCGATAGAATAGACAAACTGAGCGCGTTTAAGGCTCCTGGGCCAGACCAGTTCTCCCCAGAGTGTTGCGGGAGGTGCGCGACCAGGTGGCTCCCCCTGGCTACAGTCTTCAACAAATCGTTGGAGACGGGCCAGGTGCCTGGTGACTGGAGGGAAGCCAACGTGACCCCTATCTTTAAGAAAGGGGATCACGAAAGTCCAGGGAACTATCGTCCCATTAGTCTCACTTCAGTTGTAGGTAAATTATTAGAGGGGATAATAGCGGATAGGATCGTTGACCATTTGGATTCCTACAAGCTGCTTGGGGACTCCCAACATGGGTTTAGACGGCATAGGTCGTGTCTCACCAACTTGCTCGAGTTTTTCCACGTCATGTTGAGTGAGTATGATAAGAGTAGGGCGATTGATATACTTTATCTCGACTTTCAGAAAGCCTTTGATAAGGTACCTCACCCCGGCTAATGGCGAAAGTGCGCGCGCTGGGTATCGGTGGGGAAGTAGGTAGGTGGATTGAAAACTGGCTGAAGAATAGGCGGCAGAGGGTTGTAATTAAAGGGGCTAGTTCGGGTTGGGCCTCGGTCACTAGCGGGGTTCCTCAGGGTTCCGTTTTGGGGCCACTGTTGTTTATCATTTACATAAATGATATCGACGGTGGCATCGTCAGTAGGATCGCCAAATTCGCTGATGACACCAAGCTTGGGGCCAATGTTGGGACGCCCGAAGCGATCGAGCAACTGCGTGCGGACCTAGTAGGATAGGAGAGTGGTCCGAAAAATGGCAAATGCCGTTTAACTTGGGTAAATGCAAGTGATGCACATTGGCTACGCCAATCCCAAGTCGGACTACTCGATGTTGGGGAGTAATATCGAGGCACTGATTTGGAAAAGGACTTGGGTGTGCTAATTAGCAGCGACCTTAAGTTTACCAAACAGTGCGTAGAGGTGGAAAAGAAAGCCCAGAAGTGTTGGGTTATATCAGAGGCAATTTCGTTTCGGAACAAGGAGATTGTGCTCTCTCTGTACAATTCCCTGTTCGGCCGCACCTGGAGTATGCTGCAGTTCTGGTCGCCCACCCTCAGGAAAGATATTGAGAGGCTGGAGCGAGTGCAGGCGAGGGCCACAAAGTTAATCCCTTCCGTTAGGCATATGGGCTACAATCGACGCGCCCTGAACTTGTTTTCGCTGGAAACTCGGAGGCTGCGCGGTCAACTCATCGAGGTTTTCAAGTTCTTACGCGGTTCAACATGTCGATTTTAGAAGCATGTTTGTTTAAATGATAACCCAACTCGCAACAATGGTTGGAAGTTGGATTTGAAACGGTTTAGGACTAGTGTGTGTGGGAATTACTTTACGTATAAGATCTGTGACACATGGAACAGGTTACCTTCAGAAGTTGTGAACAGTTCTCTGTGGATCTGTTCAAGAAAAGGTTAGACCAATCTTGCACACTATTTGAGTGTAGAATTTTCCCTGGCACCCGTTGCCATTGGTACCTCCTCGGTATGGGCCGCAAGGCCTTTTGAGGTACTACTTTTCCTTGTAACTCCTTGTAACTCTCTCTCTCTCTCTCTCTCTCTCTCTCTCCTCTCTCTCTCTTTATATATATATACCCGTTGAAAAGTAGGTCTAGGGCTGGATGAAAAGTTTTACCTTCGCCAGAATGAACAATTCGGGCCGAAGCCATCGAAAGCAAAGGTGATCCTATATATGTACAAATCTCTCTCTCTCTCTCTCTCTCTCTCTCTCTATATATATAGAGAGAGAGAGAGAGAGAGAGAGAGAGAGAGAGAGAGAAATTGTGTTTGGCGCAGAAGTTTATGATATCGAAATAAACTTTGGCGTTTAATGATCCGCATCGATCACATCTCTTATTTTTTTTTTAATTTATTTATATCGAACGCGAATTCTGAGGCCCAAACAAATCTCTCTCTCTCTCTCTCTCTCTCTCTCTCTCTCTCTCTCTCTCTCTCTCTCTCTCTTGCTATATATATATATATATATATACACAATTATGTTAAACACCGTCCTGAAATTGTGTTTGACACAGAAGTTTATGATATCGAAATAAACTTCGGCGTTGAATGATCCGCATCCATTACACATTTCTGCTATTTTTTTAAATTTATTTATTGTATCGTACGATAACGCAGAGATACAATAAACTTTTACAGATAGGAGAGCGAGCTTCGCGCACTGTTGAATTTAACTTCATGGATAATTACCTTCCAGTTTGAGACGTTTTATATTTCAGAGGCAATAAATTTTTTCCCATCCTATTTTAGATAGGGCACCATAAATAAATTCACAAACCATCCTCGTCAAGTTCCTCTCTCTCTCTCTCTCTCTCTCTCTCTCTCTCTCTCTCTCTCTTTCTCTCTCTCTCTCGGGGGCAGAATACAAAACCAAAAACAACGCATTTCTCTCTCTCTACGAATGGGAATATCTGACACGCCCCAGATTTCACGAAGGAGCCAATCACAGCCCTGTGGGCGGAGCCCAGAACCTATGTTTGGCTGCTATGCGGGCCTACGCGTCAAGCCCCGCCGAAAATTCACTGATAGCCAATAGGAAGCTCACGTTTCGTGTGTTGTAGGTTGATCATGAACCCGTTTATAAAAGGGAACACTTTCATCTCAGGACCTCATTTCAGTAGTTTTCTCGCTCAGTGCTTTTGAAATACCAACCATGAGTCAGTTACACAACTCTCCCGAATTGTTTGAAGATGAAGATTTCTACCCAGCGGCTGCGCTCCACCTTTTCAACGCTGTTGACCAGAATGAACTTCTCTCAACGCAGGTTTTTACAGAAATTTGTGGCAGCAAGAACGATTTTCCCGCTAACGACTTCGCAGAGATGTAAGTAATTAATTTGTGATTATGTACTCCAGTTCATTCATTGCATGTATTATAATTTTTAAAATTCGTGATTAAGCGAAGTGATAGGATATCTGCTATGTGATTACAATTTGCCAGGCGTCCTAATCGGGGTTTTTCCTTATTGTATCTCTTTTAATTATTGTCTCATTCTCTGTCTCTTTTGCGGTTATTTCGGCATATATACAGGGCGTCCCAAAAAAATGTATACACACTTTAAATAATTATAAAGGCAGTGTTTATTAAAATACATTTCATTTTCAAAATGTAATAGAATCTACAGACATTATTTAATTGTTTTGTCAACGCCTGTTTTCAAACTGACGTCCGTTCTGGTCCAGGCACTGCTGATAACGCGAAGCAATGGAATCGCAAACATCACGAAACATTTCGTTTGGTATTTGTGTGCATTCTCGTTCAATGGCTGATCTCAATTCAGCGACTGTTGTAGGTTTTATAGCGTAGACTTTGTCTTTTAAGTATCCCCATAAAAAAAAGTCTAGTGGTGTGAGGTCTGGTGAACGCGGAGGGTATTCTACGAAACCCCTTCGTCCAATCCACATCCACATCGTGCCAAGTACCACTCGCAATACTCCACTCTTCGGTCCGGATCATCTTCATTAATAGCATGGACTAATCTTGGAATGTAACTTTTCCATTGACAGCGCTTCAAAATGCGTTGGACAGACGATTCTGAAATTCCTACCTCACGACTCGCTTGCCGCACAGATTTTCTTGGACTTTGGTGATACGTTTCCAGTACTCTTTCTTGCTTTGTGGGGCTTGTCGATGTCCGTGGTCTTCCGGAACGCTTCTTGTGGACATTCTGAACAGTTCCATCGGCTTCAAACTTATCTCTAATTCGAGTGATGGTAAGTCGCGTTGGTGGATCTGTTTGAAACTCCCTCCTAAACTGTCTTTGCACTTCAACTGCGTTTTCACACTTCCAGTAGCATTTTAGAATGAATTTCCTTTGTTCAAAGCTTAGTCTGACTGCCATTATTAATTCTAATGGGTTTAACTTGGAAAGAAAGAAACATCAATTGAGCTATCACTGTTAAAGTGTGTATACATTTTTTTGGGACGCCCTGTATATATATATATATATATATATATATATATATATATATATATATATATATATATATATATATATATGTATGTATATATATATATATATATATATATATATATATATGAAAATTATTTCACAAAAGTAACACGTGAAAAATATTTATGATGAATAAAACCACGAAGGAAAGGAAACACAGAATGGTGCTCAAGCGCTTTCGTCTAATGACATCCTCAGGAACACTGAAGTACATAGAGAGTTACAGCCTATATATAGGTTACAGAAAAAAAAATAATAAAAATATATATACACATACATATACAATAAACGGAGAAATAAAATTAAAAAAAAAAAATTATTAAAAATTAAAAGATTGTGGGAGGGGCATACAACTTTGTAAGGAAACACTATCGATTTTTAGCACAAGATCAAACTACCGAATTTTAGCACAAGATTAAATTAATTGTTTCCAACCAATATTATAAAAAAAAAAAAATACAAATTTATACTGGAAATCTGCCCGGGTTTTATCACTCTACCCTGTATATAAAAATAAATTTAAAAATAAAAGTTATTAGAGTGGCATACAAGTTTACCAAAGATTTAGCGTTCTACCCTTCTTATCTAAATCTTTTCTGAAGGAATTCGAAACAACAGGATCGAGTTGAAAAAGACCTTTGCTTATGTTGAAGTTATTTGTAAGTTCGATAATGGCAGACTCAAGAATATTTCTATTAACAATGTTGCTAGAGTGAAATAAAACTGAAGCATTATTCCAATCAATACAGTGGGATAACTCTGACAAATGGACGAAAAGAGCACTGGACGACTGTCCTGTTCTAACGGAATATTGATGCTGTTTTATACGTGTGTGCAAATCCTTTCCCGTCTGACCTATGTAAAAGGAATCACATTGTTTACAACCAATTTTATAGATAATGCCTGAATTATTGGTAGGGCTATTTTTTACAACGATATTTTTCACAATATTGTTATATGAAAATACTACATTAATATCCAAAAGTTTAAGTACATTAGCAACAGTGTTGGGCACTAAAGCGTTAATCCGATAACAGTTAATTAACGAAGTTAACTTTTTTTAAAGGACTATTAACGGAAGTTAATTTCCATTTATCGTTATCGGACCAGTTAACTTCCGATAACTCGATATTTAGTCTGTTAAAGTCCGTTAACACGTTAACTGCGAGGAGTCATTCACGGAAGATCACCGCTCCGCGAATGAATTCAAACCGCCATAACTTCAGTCTGCCAATTCCGTCCTCTGCCGCACTGGAACGGCTCTTCTCTCTCGGCAAGGACATCCTGAGGCCCAAGAGGTCAAGACTGGCAGTTGGGCCTAACTTTGAGAAGTTGGTCTTTCTGAAGGGCAACCAGCACATTGTGTCAGTCTTTAATAAATGCGCCTAAAATTTAATTTTACCTTTCAGTTCCCGCCATAATAATTCTCTGGTAAATTAAAATTTAGTTAATGGTTAGTGGTTACAAGGGTTTCAAAACATGTAATCAGTACATTTTTTATTAAAAATTTAAAAAAAAAGTTAAGCAAAAAAGTTGCAAAATTTGATAAAAATAGTTAAATACCTAGTTACTGTTGGATTTTGCATAAATAAACATTTTCTATGGGTTTTAAAGCTTTTTTCCTAAATTTTTTTAAATGTTAGTAAAGAAATAGTTATCGTTAACGGATTATCGTTAACTTCCGTTAACTTTGTAATAAAATTATCGGATTATCGTTATCGGAGTTAAAAATTGGGGTTAACGGCTTATCGTTATCGAAGTTAACTTTTTGGTTAACGGTGCCCACCACTGATTAGCAATGCCTAAAAAGCCCGGGAAAAGTGGAAGTACTAAAATATTTTTTGACAAAGTACGAGTGTTATTATTGCCCCGGCGAATAGTAGTTACGAAGATAACTTTCCTAAACTTTTTCGCAATAGCCTCTCACAATTAAAAAAAGATGGGGAGCTCCATATTACTAAAGCAGACAAGGCTAACACCATAGTTATTATGGACAAAGTGGACTACCTCAGAAAGATGAACGAGCTTCTGCAAGACCCCGCCACATACAGCAAACTTAGGAAGAACCCGCAGGATGACGTCATCAAATCATTTAATAGTGGCTTGAAACGCATTCTCAAAGATCATAAGGACTTAATTCCGCTTTTCATGTCCACTTCACCTTCTCTGCCCTACCTTTACGGTCTTATTAAAACCCACAAACCTGGCAACTAGGGTTTCTTTACCGGGATCCCGGTAGATTTTTAGCTAATTTAAATTTCCCGGGAAATTCTCCCTGTCCCGGGAAATCCCGGGATATTTTCTTAAAAATTTAATTTTGCTTATTTTGTGTTAAGACTGGGAAATTTTGCTAATAGTAAGTTTAATTAACCCATAACTTGTCAGAATACGTTTGTATTTGTTAGTTTTAAGCTTGCTTAGTTTTTTGTTTTTTAATTTCAGCTTGTTATGGCATGTCACAGATTGTCACTACTTGTCAGGACCTGTAATATCTTGCGTAATTGCGCTGATGCTGTCTTAATTTGTCACTACGCTTAGTAGCTCCAGTAACTGCATTACACCAGGTTGTGCATTGTGCAAGTGTCACACTTCCTTTATATTGTGAGTATTTGTGACTCAAGATTCTTTGTAGTTCCTATAATAGCCTAGTACTATATATATTATAGTATGTTTTAATTTATTTTGTTCGAAACGAACCCCTTCAATCAAGAATGTCAGAATCATTTGCTCGGAAATATTTCGTGAAGGATTCGAAACTAGAATTTGCAACCTGTAAAGAATGCAAAACTCAAATAAAGTGTAAAGGTTGGTCTACAAGCGGTCTTATCAGACATTTGCTTAACAAGCATAATATTAGCAAGTTATCTGTTACTAATGCTAAGCGCACAGCCGAGGAAAATGGAGCAACTAGTAGCAAGCGACAAACCTCTCAACAAACCTTAACATCGTTTTTCATTAAGAAAGAAACATGTTAAGAAATAGTAACAAAACTAGCCACTCTAGATGGCATCTCTATCAATTCTATTACAAAAAGTGAGTTCATCAGAAAATCATTGACAGACAGAGGATATACTTTACCAAAAAATCCATCACATGTAATGGATCTCGTTCATTCGCAGTACAAACAAATAAAAGAACGCTTAAATTCTGAAATTACCAGCCAAATAAATGCAGGATCAAGGTTTAGTTTATCCTTAGATGAATACACCTCACTAAACAATCGCCGGTATTTAAATATTAACATACACAAAACTGACGGAACATTTTGGAACTTAGGAATGGTGAAGATTTCTAGTACTCTACCTGCTGAAACTGCTGTTGAAGTAATCAAAGAAAAGTTAGAGGAATTTCATATTTCTTTAGAAAAACATGTGGTGGCTTGTGTTACTGATGGTGCAGCTATGATGGTGAAATTTGGAAGGCTAATTGAATGTGAGCATCAATTGTGTTATGCACACGGAATCCACTTAGCGGTATGTGATGTTTTGTACCAGAAGTCAACCTCTTCACTTGCAATCACTCTTTCTGAAGAAATTCAAACTGAAGATGACGAACATAATGACAACATAGATGAAGATGGAGAAGATTTCAATCATAGTATTGATTTTGAAAGTGTTTTGTGTGAGCGCTTTGATGAGGATCCGTTCGAGATAGATATTTCATTTGGATCGCACGACACTGTAGGTAAAGAAATCAACGTGTCTCAAATCATCAATAAAGTCAGAAAAATAGCAAAAAAAATTCGCAAATCACCTTTAAAGAATAACATCTTACAAGGATATGTTCAACAGGAACAAGGAAAAAGTTTGCATCTATTGCTGGATTCCAAAACCAGATGGAATAGTCTTTTAGCCATGCTGGAGCGATTTATCAAAATAAGGTCATCCGTATCGAAAGCTCTCATCGACTGCAATAAAGATATGGACAATTTTGACCTTGACAAACAAGAAGTTGCTGTAATTCGTGACATTGTGGCATCGCTGGAGCCATTAAAAGTTGGAGCAGAAAAGCTGGGCAACAGAGAATCGACTTTACTTTCATCAGAAGGTGTTTTTTCTTTCATTTTGAACGAACTAAATCAACTAAACACACCTTTTTTCAAAAAAACTAAAGGAGTCGTTCATTCGACGCATAACAGAGAGAAGAAATGAGAACTTGACTGGCCTCATACAATACCTCAATAGCGGAAAGAATTATAAAAAGGTCGCAACTTTCGCAAGTGACAGAAGTTTGCCAGCCTTACCAATCAAGTCTATGTTAATTTCATCAGCAAAGCAGATGTTAGATCGCCTTTTTGGAGTACCTGCTGATTCTACCTCTAGTGAGACAGATGAAGATAATGATGTGCAAGAATCAGCTGTCCCTCAGTCATCTTCGATGACTCTAGCTGAAAGGCTTGATGCAGCTATTAAAGCAGCCGAGGTAGAGAAATCAAGAACACTAGACAGCAAAGCAAGCGCTGCAAAGCACCTTAAAAAGGAATTAGAGATCTTCGAGGCTACGGGCGAAAAAACGCAGAACATCTCTCTTCTCTTGAATGCATTAAAGACGACTCCACCCACGTCAATAGAATCGGAAAGGGCATTCTCAGCAGCAGGACTTTTCGTGACTAAAATGAGAACAAGATTGAGTGATCGAAGTATTGACCATCTTTGTTTTTTGAAATCGTACTATAAAATTCACAGTGGTAATTTTTTGGTTGAATTCACTGAAGTTCTTTGCAATTTGAAGGTAATTTTTATTTTTTCTTTAAATTTTCTAAGCAATTCAAAGGCAATTTTTTTTTCGTTGTATTCATTAAGTTTTCAATGAAACGGAGCAATTTTTTTATTTGTGAAAATTTTCTATGTAATTCAAAAGTATTTTTTTTAATACACATTTTTCACAGCAATATTATTTTATTTTGCCCATCATGGAGATTGCAGAACTTATTAAATGACTAAAAAAAAATAAAAAATGATTATACCCCCTTTTCTAGGTTAATTTATTTTATAATATATTTTAAATATAATTAATTATATCCCGGGATTTCCCGGGATCCCGGGAAGGGAATCATTTTTATCCCGGAATCCCGGGATAAGCAAAAGGCCGGGAAATGAGAAACCCTACTGGCAACCCTATGCGCCCTATTATTAGCTCGGTGGGCTCTATTACTTATAAACTCTCCAAATGACTTGTCAAAGTCTTGTCCCCCATTCTCGGAACTATCTCTGATTCACATGTAAAAAATTCCATGGATCTTACTGAAAAATTGAATAATGCACGTACTGAAACTAACGAGAGATTGATCAGTTTTGACGTTTGTTCATTGTTTACAAAAGTGCCGATTGATGATATGCTTGACTTTCTCTCCCAAGAATTACATAAGTATTACCTGCCACTACCTTCACACATTGTTTTGCAACTTATTAAGCTTTGCATCAAAGACTGTAAATTCACTTTCAATAACGAGTATTATCAACAAGTTTTTGGGATGGCCATGGGCAACCCCTTGTCGCCCCTCCTCTCCAATATTTATATGGAGTTTTTCGAAATTAATTACATTCCGAGAATCCTGGGGGTTGGCATCCCTTGGTTGCGGTACGTCGACGATATTTTGTGTTTCTGGCCCATGAATCGTGACCTGGATAACTTCCTCCTTCAGTTAAATGATCAAGTCCCCTCCATTAAGTTTACTTTAGGAGTGGAACAAGACAATTCAATTCCGTTTTTGGATGTGCGTGTACATAGGGAAAGCCCAGGTTTTAAGTTCAGTATCTATCGGAAAAAAAAAAACAATTTGTCCTACGTACACTTTTACTCGGGACATGACACCCCCACTAAGAAGGCCATTTTTTCTTCAATGTTTCTCCGCGCCCTTAGGATCGCCAGTCCGGAATACATCGATGCCGAATTAGAAAAAATCAACGGTATTGGAAGTGATCTGTGTTATCCATCTGCGTTTATGGAATCTTGTCTCAACAAGGCAAAAACGAACTTTCTATCGGGGCAATAATAACACTCGTACTTTGTCAAAAAATATTTTAGTACTTCCATTTTTCCCGGGCTTTTCAGGCATTGCTAATGTACTTAAACTTTTGGATATTAATGTAGTATTTTCATATAACAATATTGTGAAAAATATCGTAGTAAAAATAGCCCTACCAATAGTTCAGGCATTATCTATAAAATTGGTTGTAAACAATGTGATTCCTTTTACATAGGTCAGACGGGAAAGGATTTGCACACACGTATAAAACAGCATCAATATTCGGTTAGAACAGGACAGTCGTCCAGTGCCCTTTTTGTCCATTTGTCAGAGTTATCCCACTGTATTGATTGAAATAATGCTTCAGTTTTATTTCACTCTAGCAACATTGTTAATAGAAATATTCTTGAGTCTGCCATTATCCAACTTACAAATAACTTCAACATAAGCAAAGTTCTTTTTCAACTCGATCCTGTTGTTTTGAATTCCTTCAGAAAAGATTTAGATAAGAAGGGTAGAACGCTAAATCTTTGGTAAACTTGTATGCCACTCTAATAACTTTTATTTTTCAATTTATTTTTATATACAGGGTAGAGTGATAAAACCCGGGCAGATTTCCAGTATAAATTTGTATTTTTTTTTTTTTTATAACATTGGTTGGAAACAATTAATTTAATCTTGTGCTAAAAATCGGTAGTTTGATCTTGTGCTAAAAATCGATAGTGTTTCCTTACAAAGTTGTATGCCCCTCCCACAATCTTTTAATTTTTAATAATTTTTTTTTAATTTCATTTCTCCGTTTATTGTATATGTATGTATGTATATATATATATATATATATATATATATATATATATATAATTTTTTTCTGTAACCTATATATAGGCTGTAACTCTATGTACTTCAGTGTTCCTGAGGATGTCATTAGACGAAAGCGCTTGAGCACCATTCTGTGTTTCCTTTCCTTGGTGGTTTTATTCATCATATATATATATATGAGAATAAAAACCCACTCTAATAGACAGAGTTTATTTCCACGACAGTTTCGACGCCCACTGGCATCCTCCTCGGGTGGATACAGAAACACAAATGAAACAAAACAAGAGGGAAAAACAGTTCAGGGATCGACCGTTAAGAAATTCGCACCTAGGTTGGATTCCATTCTCTCGAGACAGGAGGGGCATTTTCATTAAGTACATTCGCACAAATTTTTTTTTAAAACTATCTTCCTGTTCTAAACATACAGATTCTATTATTTTTACATAATTATTACATTTATAATTAAATTTATTACATTTAATATTGCATAATTATTAATTACAGAAATTATAAATTTATTATTACATTGGTTATTACATTGTTGTTTATTATACAGAAATTATAAACCGAAAAACGAATGAAAAAAGGCGATTAGGAAATAATCCAGAGACCATTGAGAAATTCGCACCTAGGTTAGATATCGTTCTCCCGAAACCAGAAGGGCATTTTATTACAGGGTCAGCTTATAACTACATTTCCACAAATTAAAAATATCTTCTTGTTCTATACATACAGATCCTAATGTTTTGACATAATTACTGCATATATTTATTTCCACATTAATTACTTCCATTATTACATTTACTAAAAGCGAGTAAGGAAACATTCCAATCCAGAGACATTTAAGAAATTCACACTTAGGTTCGAACACGTTCCCACGACTCCGTAAGGGATTTATTGACCAAGAATCTCATTAAAGGGTCTAACTTATAAGTACCTTCGCACAAATTAAAATTATCTACTTTTTCTATACACACAGATTCTATTATTTTTCTTTTGACATAATTATTACATTTATAAAGTACCTTACTTGATTCCCAATCTATAGCATGATTATTTTGGCTAGCGTGATAAAAAATGGCATTATTAGTATTACAACTTCTGAAGGCATATTTGTGTTCTTTGATACGGGTTTCAATATTTCTTCCAGTTTCTCCCACGTATACTAAATCACAACTTTTACAGGGAATGCTGTAGACACAGGCTTGTTCCTCTTTTGCAACGTTATTCCTAACCAATTTACTTTTCACGGTAGACGAATATTTGAACGCCAAAGCAAACTTAAATTCTTTCGTCAACGGTTTTACTCTTTCTAAGCCGGCAATGTAAGGCAAACTCACATATTGTTTTTGGTTAACTGAAGGTTCCCGAGGGGCATAAAAAGATTTTCTGGCTTTAAAATACGCCTTTCTGATAAACCACTCAGGATATTTTAAATCCTTAAAAATGTTCCAAATCTTTGAATTTTCCGATCCAGCAAATGTGGGCTACAAATCCTGAGTGCTCTTAGAAACATGGAAGAAATAATTGAGCTTTTAACCCCTTCATCATGATATGAAAAATAATGAATGTACGAATTACAATGAGTAGGTTTTCTATAGACCGTGAAATTGGGCTTTCCGCTTTCGTTAATGACCAAAACATCTAGAAAAGGTAATTGTTTGTCGTTCTCCCATTCATATTTAAATTTAATAGAGGGAACAAGATTATTTAATGACTGAAAGAAAGTGTCAAAGTTGTTCCAGTGGTCAGGCCAAAATGAGAAAATATCATCTACATAACGAAACCAAATTAGATTCCCAAAAGATTCCGGTTAGCTTTAGACAAGCTCAGGAAGAATGAAGCAATATTTGTCACTAAAGCGGACAAAAGTAACACTGTGGTTATTTTGGACAAGTGTGATTATAAACAAAAAATGGAAGCGTTACTTAGTGATGAATTCACCTACACCAAAGTGAGATCGTCCCCCCTAAAGCGTCTTTCTGCCGAATTCAACAAAACCATCAGGAACTTATTAAAAGATGTCCCGGCGATTGATCCTAAAAGATTTCTACAGATTAACCCCAAACCCCCCACATTTACGGCCTACCCAAAACCCATAAGATTAATATACCACTCCGTCCCATTATTTCACACAGGGGTTCCTTTAGTTACAGGTTATCTAAATTTCTTGCAGATAAATTATCCCCATTAGTTGGTAAATTTTCAGGCTCGCACATCACTAATTCCTGTGACTTTATTAACAAAGTTATGTCCTTAGATTTAAAACGGGGAAGAATGATAAGTTTTGATGTTGAGTCCTTGTTTACGAAAGTTCCCATTGATGATGTACTTAGTTTTTTAGATAGAAAATTGCCAACATGTAACGTAGAACTAGGCATGCCCACATCTGTATTTTTAGAACTGATAAAACTCTGTGTCACCAATAATGCCTTCTCCTTCGGTGAAGAATTTTATTTGCAACGTTTTGGTATGGGAATGGGGTCCCCTTTATCCCCAATACTGAGTACATTATATATGGAGTATTATGAGTCGGAATTGTTGCAAACAATATGTCCCAGGAATCTAATTTGGTTTCGTTATGTAGATGATATTTTCTCATTTTGGCCTGACCACTGGAACAACTTTGACACTTTCTTTCAGTCATTAAATAATCTTGTTCCCTCTATTAAATTTAAATATGAATGGGAGAACGACAAACAATTACCTTTTCTAGATGTTTTGGTCATTAACGAAAGCGGAAAGCCCAATTTCACGGTCTATAGAAAACCTACTCATTGTAATTCGTACATTCATTATTTTTCATATCATGATGAAGGGGTTAAAAGCTCAATTATTTCTTCCATGTTTCTAAGAGCACTCAGGATTTGTAGCCCACATTTGCTGGATCCGGAAAATTCAAAGATTTGGAACATTTTTAAGGATTTAAAATATCCTGAGTGGTTTATCAGAAAGGCGTATTTTAAAGCCAGAAAATCTTTTTATGCCCCTCGGGAACCTTCAGTTAACCAAAAACAATATGTGAGTTTGCCTTACATTGCCGGCTTAGAAAGAGTAAAACCGTTGACGAAAGAATTTAAGTTTGCTTTGGCGTTCAAATATTCGTCTACCGTGAAAAGTAAATTGGTTAGGAATAACGTTGCAAAAGAGGAACAAGCCTGTGTCTACAGCATTCCCTGTAAAAGTTGTGATTTAGTATACGTGGGAGAAACTGGAAGAAATATTGAAACCCGTATCAAAGAACACAAATATGCCTTCAGAAGTTGTAATACTAATAATGCCATTTTTTATCACGCTAGCCAAAATAATCATGCTATAGATTGGGAATCAAGTAAGGTACTTTATAAATGTAATAATTATGTCAAAAGAAAAATAATAGAATCTGTGTGTATAGAAAAAGTAGATAATTTTAATTTGTGCGAAGGTACTTATAAGTTAGACCCTTTAATGAGATTCTTGGTCAATAAATCCCTTACGGAGTCGTGGGAACGTGTTCGAACCTAAGTGTGAATTTCTTAAATGTCTCTGGATTGGAATGTTTCCTTACTCGCTTTTAGTAAATGTAATAATGGAAGTAATTAATGTGGAAATAAATATATGCAGTAATTATGTCAAAACATTAGGATCTGTATGTATAGAACAAGAAGATATTTTTAATTTGTGGAAATGTAGTTATAAGCTGACCCTGTAATAAAATGCCCTTCTGGTTTCGGGAGAACGATATCTAACCTAGGTGCGAATTTCTCAATGGTCTCTGGATTATTTCCTAATCGCCTTTTTTCATTCGTTTTTCGGTTTATAATTTCTGTATAATAAACAACAATGTAATAACCAATGTAATAATAAATTTATAATTTCTGTAATTAATAATTATGCAATATTAAATGTAATAAATTTAATTATAAATGTAATAATTATGTAAAAATAATAGAATCTGTATGTTTAGAACAGGAAGATAGTTTTAAAATTTGTGCGAATGTACTTAATGAAAATGCCCCTCCTGTCTCGAGAGAATGGAATCCAACCTAGGTGCGAATTTCTTAACGGTCGATCCCTGAACTGTTTTTCCCTCTTGTTTTGTTTCATTTGTGTTTCTGTATCCACCCGAGGAGGATGCCAGTGGGCGTCGAAACTGTCGTGGAAATAAACTCTGTCTATTAGAGTGGGTTTTTATTCTCATATTTTGACCTTCACGTAAAAAAGTGAAGTTTTTTGCATTTATTATGGATCCCACGATCAGACGCCATCTATTCGCCTTCTTCTTAGTCACCTTTCCCCAACTTATATCTTCCTATCGTCTATATGAAAAAACACTAGTGGCTGTGAAGACCAAGAAGCTGCAACTCAAGTTCCTGCAAGAGTGTTTAGTGGAGCAAGTGTGCCCGAAGTCCTTGATACCGTTTACCTTCAGGAAGGACCATACACCGTTTCCGAATTTTGCCAGGGAAATTTTGAAGGAACGTATTCCATGTGTTAAAAGAGAAATTGACCATACGTATTTCAAACTAAGAAATTGTCTACGCGTCCTTAAATCGCATGTGTCGTGTGAACTACTTGTGGCGCTGTTTGAAACTGCAGATTATAAATGCGACGTGGAGACTAGACGCACTGAACAACGACTTAACAGAAAGCTATCCTATTTATGTGATGAAAGTGCTTGGTCAAAGTGTGCGGTGGAAGGTTCCGTTTTAAATTTATCGACATATGTCTTGTCCAAATCCGAAAAGGAAGTTCTTAATTTAGGGCTGTCGTTTGCGCTTAAACCCGATAAAAACATTGTTTTAGATTTTGTGTCTTCCGTAGTTAATTCCAGGGTGGATATTCCGTGTTTAAATGGTTTGATTCTGAGCAAGTTTCTGGAACATTTCAACTCATTGGACTCTATTCCCAAAAGATTCCGGTTAGCTTTAGACAAGCTCAGGAAGAATGAAGCAATATTTGTCACTAAAGCGGACAAAAGTAACACTGTGGTTATTTTGGACAAGTGTGATTATAAACAAAAAATGGAAGCGTTACTTAGTGATGAATTCACCTACACCAAAGTGAGATCGTCCCCCCTAAAGCGTCTTTCTGCCGAATTCAACAAAACCATCAGGAACTTATTAAAAGATGTCCCGGCGATTGATCCTAAAAGATTTCTACAGATTAACCCCAAACTCCCCCACATTTACGGCCTACCCAAAACCCATAAGATTAATATACCACTCCGTCCCATTATTTCACACAGGGGTTCCTTTAGTTACAGGTTATCTAAATTTCTTGCAGATAAATTATCCCCATTAGTTGGTAAATTTTCAGGCTCGCACATCACTAATTCCTGTGACTTTATTAACAAAGTTATGTCCTTAGATTTAAAACGGGGAAGAATGATAAGTTTTGATGTTGAGTCCTTGTTTACGAAAGTTCCCATTGATGATGTACTTAGTTTTTTAGATAGAAAATTGCCAACATGTAACGTAGAACTAGGCATGCCCACATCTGTATTTTTAGAACTGATAAAACTCTGTGTCACCAATAATGCCTTCTCCTTCGGTGAAGAATTTTATTTGCAACGTTTTGGTATGGGAATGGGGTCCCCTTTATCCCCAATACTGAGTACATTATATATGGAGTATTATGAGTCGGAATTGTTGCAAACAATATGTCCCAGGAATCTAATTTGGTTTCGTTATGTAGATGATATTTTCTCATTTTGGCCTGACCACTGGAACAACTTTGACACTTTCTTTCAGTCATTAAATAATCTTGTTCCCTCTATTAAATTTAAATATGAATGGGAGAACGACAAACAATTACCTTTTCTAGATGTTTTGGTCATTAACGAAAGCGGAAAGCCCAATTTCACGGTCTATAGAAACCTACTCATTGTAATTCGTACATTCATTATTTTTCATATCATGATGAAGGGGTTAAAAGCTCAATTATTTCTTCCATGTTTCTAAGAGCACTCAGGATTTGTAGCCCACATTTGCTGGATCCGGAAAATTCAAAGATTTGGAACATTTTTAAGGATTTAAAATATCCTGAGTGGTTTATCAGAAAGGCGTATTTTAAAGCCAGAAAATCTTTTTATGCCCCTCGGGAACCTTCAGTTAACCAAAAACAATATGTGAGTTTGCCTTACATTGCCGGCTTAGAAAGAGTAAAACCGTTGACGAAAGAATTTAAGTTTGCTTTGGCGTTCAAATATTCGTCTACCGTGAAAAGTAAATTGGTTAGGAATAACGTTGCAAAAGAGGAACAAGCCTGTGTCTACAGCATTCCCTGTAAAAGTTGTGATTTAGTATACGTGGGAGAAACTGGAAGAAATATTGAAACCCGTATCAAAGAACACAAATATGCCTTCAGAAGTTGTAATACTAATAATGCCATTTTTTATCACGCTAGCCAAAATAATCATGCTATAGATTGGGAATCAAGTAAGGTACTTTATAAATGTAATAATTATGTCAAAAGAAAAATAATAGAATCTGTGTGTATAGAAAAAGTAGATAATTTTAATTTGTGCGAAGGTACTTATAAGTTAGACCCTTTAATGAGATTCTTGGTCAATAAATCCCTTACGGAGTCGTGGGAACGTGTTCGAACCTAAGTGTGAATTTCTTAAATGTCTCTGGATTGGAATGTTTCCTTACTCGCTTTTAGTAAATGTAATAATGGAAGTAATTAATGTGGAAATAAATATATGCAGTAATTATGTCAAAACATTAGGATCTGTATGTATAGAACAAGAAGATATTTTTAATTTGTGGAAATGTAGTTATAAGCTGACCCTGTAATAAAATGCCCTTCTGGTTTCGGGAGAACGATATCTAACCTAGGTGCGAATTTCTCAATGGTCTCTGGATTATTTCCTAATCGCCTTTTTTCATTCGTTTTTCGGTTTATAATTTCTGTATAATAAACAACAATGTAATAACCAATGTAATAATAAATTTATAATTTCTGTAATTAATAATTATGCAATATTAAATGTAATAAATTTAATTATAAATGTAATAATTATGTAAAAATAATAGAATCTGTATGTTTAGAACAGGAAGATAGTTTTAAAATTTGTGCGAATGTACTTAATGAAAATGCCCCTCCTGTCTCGAGAGAATGGAATCCAACCTAGGTGCGAATTTCTTAACGGTCGATCCCTGAACTGTTTTTCCCTCTTGTTTTGTTTCATTTGTGTTTCTGTATCCACCCGAGGAGGATGCCAGTGGGCGTCGAAACTGTCGTGGAAATAAACTCTGTCTATTAGAGTGGGTTTTTATTCTCATATTTTGACCTTCACGTAAAAAAGTGAAGTTTTTGCATTTACCTCAAATATTACTAGGAAAATGTATTTTGGTATTAATTAACCTAACCTTACCTAACCTAACATGAATATGTTATTACATTATCATTTGTATAATTTAGTGTCTCTGGGGTACGGGGGTGGAGTCCCCGTAAAGATCACGCATGACAAATTGATCGATATTGATCGACATTTTAGCGTCGGAAATTCAAAAATAAAAATATAAAACCCTATACGATCAATTTGTGATGCGTGATCTTTACGGGGGCTCTGCCCCCGTACCCCCGAGACCTAAATTATACAAATGATAAGTATAAACATATTCAATATTTCTATTGCTCGGAAGTCATTAGAATACACTTCGTATATTAAATCCTCAAAAAATACTCGCACCGTTCACATGTCATCGCCACAAACATCTATCAAAAACTAACAGAAGTAGACTAGCAACTTAAAAGGCCTAACAACTTAAAGTCTAGCTCATATATCATGTTCTCATGACGTCACCAATCAAATATTGGAAGGGCGGGAAAAAAATGCAAAAATGTCATAATGTTCAAATCTACATAATTTTGTAAGGACGCATCTGCGAGCATAGTGACTTATATGAAAATGATGAGAAAATTATGCTTTAATATTTTATAATTATATTTGGTTTTGATATTCTGAGTACGATAAAACTCATATTAACAAAAGTGCTAGTAAACATTCTCAAGTAATATCCCGAAAATTCGAAATAATCTAATAACGTGGAACAAAAGATCATCTCTTGGGTAACCACTCTCGTGACTTCAGAGAACTGTAATCAAACTATTCCGCAGTGCATTCAGAA